>VZRX01010747.1:0-49393 GCA_013398075.1 Notiomystis cincta
TGTATAAAACAAAGGATTACTGCCGAGCAACACTATTTGTATTACTGGGATAAAGCTGTACAGTCTTGAGTGTTGTTAATAACACAGTTGGTTTCTGTCCCATCTGAAGGTCACCCCGTATGTTTCATTCTCCTTGTTGTCATTCTGTGAGCCTCATATCCCTGAATAACTCTGAGATACTGCCTGCTGCCCTGACACAGAGCCTTCTCCCTCTGAGTGATGGATTTTCCACACACCTCAGAAAAAGCAGACCCCTCCACTCGCAGGAGGAGCACCTCAGAGGATCAAATTTCCCTCCTCACTCCAACAAACCTTCCAGTGAAGTTACCTGGAGTCCAAATTTAGTAACTGAAGATCTTAATATTTTATACACATGGAAAAAAACCCCACTCAGTGCCTTCTAACACACTGCATTATTTTAAGTACTTGATTTATGGGGCACTGTTAAATTGCATCTGCTGGAAAAAACCACAGAGAATGATGGGATCATGATGATGATGAAGATCCTAGATCATAGTGGTAACTATTACAACAGAAACAATCACAAAGACCAGAAATTTTGTATTATGAATTGGTCCGTTGTACCCTGCAAAAGGAGGTAATACAAGACAGAATTGTCAGGGTCAAATTAACGATAGCTGTTTTAACTTGAAGGCCAATTTCTTTTTCTGCCACTTCAATCTCTCTCCCCTGTTTTCCAGGCAATGATGGGTGTGAGCTGGTGACCACGAAAATGCTGGTGAATGAGATTGGTCTGTTCGTATTTTCACTGTAAAGCTGTCAAAGCACTCACATCAAAGGACTGAAGAACAAATTGCAATAGTCACAAGTACCCGCATTAAAGGGATGTTTTCATCCATGTGTATTCAACTGCCCCCCAGCAACCCCAGAAGAAAACCCAAACAAAACCCCAGCCCCGTCTCAAGAAACAGAAGACCACGAAAGGAGAACAAACAGGTGAGAAGAGCTGGGCAACGGGATGAAATGACAGCCAGTAGTGCGACGGGGGTGTGGAGAACCACTTCAGTCTCTAATCCTCAAACACTTCCAGGAACAACGGAGGGAACAGTTCTGTGGGGCACTCCACCTTCATGTGCAGGAAGCGGCTGGCATGGCAGGCTCCGATCATTCGCAGGTCTGTCACTTTCATCAGCAGTTTTGGCCAAAAGTGTGCAACATGGTGTTTTCTGTAATTAATGTAGTGTTCGAATGCCAGGAGGAAACCCTCTTGACACTTTTCTATCCTCTCCACGCAAACAAGGCCTGGGCGATCTGTAGATACAAAGCAACAGAATGATCGTTCTCACTTACTTGCTTTAGCAAATGCCTGACCATAAATCAGGAAATGGGATGATTCTGATGCTAGGAAAGAAAGGAGAGAGAGACCATGGACATTTGTGGCTGTGCCACAAACTTCTTTCACTCGGGCTAACTCACTTGTCAGTACTATCCCTGTTAAAAGAAGAATTTAATCCTTCCTTTCTTCATCCTTTGTCTGCTTTGCTCACTTAGAGTATAGCTGTTTGGGAATTGTTTCCTTACAGTGACTAGAGCAACAGTTCTCTGATTTCAGCTTCTATCTACATTTTTCTGTAAAACAACTAGTAAAGAAACAAAAAAAAATAAAAATCATTGTCAGATATCTAAATTACAGTTCCTTTCTATCTGTTTTTCTACAATCTGACCAATGGTTTGATCATGCTTTTATCATGCTTTGATCCCAGGTGAGCTGTTATGGAGCATCAAGGTACAACAAAGGTCAAAAATCTGGCTGTCTCAACTGGCATCCAGATAGGGACTAGGAAAGCCCCTTTCACAAATCACTTCACAGGAGACACTTCTGGGAAAGCAGGCCCTTTGAACTGCCTTCTGAAAGACCTGCTCCTGTATCACTGTGTAGGGACCTAAAAAGAAATCAAAATGTTTTGATGGGGAAGATGAAGTGGTGTGCTGTGATTAATGTGGAAACCTTTCTCAGATGCAGTTAATGCTTGTAAATCACTGACTGTGTATTGTTATTCAGTGCCCAATCTTCAAAGCCATCTTAAAATAAAATCTTGCCAAATCTGCCACTGCCCAAGAATGGAATTTCCTCTTTGGGCTGGCACAATCACTGGAAGCATATTTGAAAACACACTCAAATGGAGGTTAGAAACTCTTTGGAAACCATATGAAGTTGTCTGTGCTGCTTTTATATTATGACCAGTTGCAAATGGTCCCAGTGTAGGGAAACAGCACAGCTTGTAAACGCCCATTGGGAAGTAGTGGTGCTGTTAGTTAGGAAAACAAGAAGGAAAGTCAAAAAACCATTTGAGACTGGTGGAAACGTGTATGAACCACCCAGTGCCTGACATTACTCAGGGGAAGAAGGAACTTATCACAAGGACCAGTGTTGCTAAATTATCCATTTTTCATTTAAGGCAAACTGGCAATCAGAATCAGAACTGATTTAATCTTCATGATCATCCTTGGCTCATCCCTAAGTATCAAATTGAGCAAGGTGTGTTACCAAAATCACTTTCATGTCCGTCTCTCTGATTTTTTTTTCTCACCAAAATAACTCTAAGCTGCACTGGGGTTTTGAGAGAAAATTTCTCCCTCATTACTCTAGCCAGCACTGCAAGATCTAACATATCATTTCTTTTACAAAGGGGCTTGTGACAAAGACCAAAGAGTTTCAAAATTATTTGGATCCCAATATGTTTCTGTTCTCACCTGACGACATGAGCAGAACAGCCTGAAGAAGGGCAACCTCGGTGTCATCCAGGTTAAATGAAGAAAGAGACATGCCCAGGTCAAAAATGGCATCGGACACTACGCCAAGACCCCCATTTTTCAGCTGGCCCCTTGTCACCGCCATCTCCCCATTAAGTGTTAAAGTCTCACTCTCGGGGTCATAGCGCACTGCTGCTCGGAGGGACATGATCTCCATGCAGCAGCCTTTCAGAAGGATGATCTGGTCTTCACATGGCAGCTGCAGAAATTATAAATGGCAAAGAAAAATTCATGTTTGTCAAACTGAGTGGCTTTTACAACTACAATAAACCCACGAGCATGAAGTTGCAGTTCACAGCCCAGGACACTGCCCTGCATAGTGCAGCTCCCCTCCAAACATGCTGCTCACTGACTGCGCTGCACAAACCCCCAGGATCTGCATTCCTGCCTTCAGGAACTGCCAGCAGGTTAACATTCCCTGGTGAGCATTCCCACACACCCTTAGAAGTCCAGCAATGACAGCTGTTGGCTCCCTCAGCTTACAACTTATCACAGCAGAATAAACTATAATTGGGGCTGGTACAGACCTCGGCCATCCCAGTTAAATTCACTACCAGCCATACTTATTTCTTACCTGACCAGAGGAAAAGAAAGACATTTGGAAGAGTCTGTAAGAGTGGAGGGTGTTTTAAACAAAAGGAATTAAATAAATGTTTATATCTAGGTGAAAGACCTCAATTGGTGGAGCAGGAACTCAGCGCCCATTTTAACAAAAGAGAATTTCTCAATCTGTACTTAATCTAGTAAAGCATGTTCTCCCTACATTATTGCTGGACAGACAGAAAACCTATGGTAAAGCTACAGCTTTTATGCTGGTGCATAAGCTGTGCTCTTCAGGACACGTGTCTTTTCCATGGCATTAACAAAAGCAAGCTGTCCAAATGGTTAGATGTACGTTCTGTATTTACAGAGTAGAACCAGGATGCTGGCACATGAGCAGAACGTGTTCTATAAAGCATGTCTTTATGTTTTCATAGGTAATTCAATGATAACAAAACCCACCAAGACAGTTTTGAGACTGTTCACATATGTGAACTGCAAGGGCCCCACATATGAAAGAGCAACACACTTCTGCTTGGCTTGAAAGGAGGCAAAAAGCCATTTATTTTTGATTGATATAAAATTATTATATTTATCTGTTTTGCCATTCAAAATGAAACCCCCATGAACTATAGGTTTACATGGCAACGGTGTACTTGCAAAGCAAGTGCATTGATTTGGTGGGAAATGATGCAGAGCTACCTAATGCAAGTGGAAAGCTGCTCCCTGTTAGAGAAGAGTTTTAAGCACAAAGCTAGCCATGGTCAGGAAAATGAGTTGAGTCATGCAGCTACTTTTCCAGCAATGCCAGCTTCAGGTGTGAAGTATTTGATACACAAGAAAATTGACTCATCCTGTTCAGGGCAAATGAGTTTCCCTACAGATGACCCTCAGCTCAGCAGCAGTGTGGGGAAGACTGTACAGGCACAGCAGCAGTCTTGCTACCCAATGACAATCCCACTGTTCGGCAGCAGAGACTGAAGTAGGGAAAAGAACACAGTTTTTAAAAAATCAAACAGAATAGATGTGTGAGAGGAACCATGAAGAGATACTGGAATAAGCAATGTCAGTGAAAAAAGGGAAATGAAAGAAAGGAAGAGAGAAGGGACAAGAAAAGAGAAATGAAAAAAACACCAAGCCTCTAAAGAGTAGGAAAGATAGTAGAAAAGAAAGAGGTAACAGTAGAGAAGACATTTCGTGATGCTTCAGCTGTTTTATTAATGAGCCATGAAACGAATGAGGAGTTCTCTTTCTACTTGATACTTCTTAAAACTTCTTTATGGTAGTGGTGGTCTGACTATGCCTGTCCTTCACCTGCTTTCCTAATTCTGAAAGATACATGGGATACCTGTTTCACAGATGCCAAGCCTCAGGTTTTACCTGCCTAGCAGGAGTTACCAGAGACAGGAGGCTTGAACATCAGTTCTACTCTCAACTGTGAAGGTTTTAATGCTACCTACACTCATCACTTGAGCGTTGCTACAAGACCATCTTCCAGAAGTGGGGTCAATAAATGTGACTGAAACTCTGCCATTAGTTGTCCTTTCCTCTCTCTGTGCAGGGAGAAAAAGCAGGAGGCAGGAACCTGAGCTGCTCACCTCTGCAGGACACATGTGCAATGCAGCACCATGGAACTGAGCTGAGCTGAGCGACCTCAAAGGGTATTGACACAGCTTCACCCACTGTGGAGCCATTGATGCCTTGACATTTAAAACTCACATCAAACTTATTACATTCTCCTCAATCTTTGTCTTCTAAGTAGAAAGAAAAGCAGGAAGGAAACAACAGCAGAAATGCTGAGAAGCAAATGAAATTTTCCTTATACTTTGATTACTCTGGTACTGGATACTTGTTCTGAGGCAGGGGCCAATGGATGCACACAAACTAAGCTGGGCACTCACAGGGCTTTGCTGGCTTCTGCACATGTCCAAAGATGTGAAAAAGAAGGAAAAGTAGCCATGAAAATATAAGTGGCCATGGATGTTCCTTGTCATGTCCCTCCTTCATAGAGATCTACTACATTCTCAGACAGCTTCTGGAATTACAAACCGAGTTAATGTTTAAATGCTCTGCAGGTCCTATGGAAAAAAGGTCTTTTTCTTGTAAAAAAATCCACAGCCCACACAATGCTGCTTCCAAGAAAAAAATACCAGTTAAAAATCATAATGGAAACAAAGTTAACAGGAGGGTGGCTCTTAAAAAAGGAGCAAACATTTGTCATTTTCTTCATGCTACAGCAAGTGCTATATGACAACTTGGAGGACAGCTGTCCTACTCCTTTGTATTCTTGAGAAGTTATTCCTTACCCTGCCATCAGATCTTGCTGCATATGGGCAGGTGTCAGGTTTGCACAGTGGCTCAGCTGTAAACAAAGCCTGTCCAGCTGAGCCACATAACATTCAGAGGTCATGCTCCATGATGCCTTGACTTCTTCATCCATGCTTCCTGCCTAGCTCTGACACAAGTGGGCCCATGGTAGCCAGGAGGGGTAGGAGATGTCAGATGGGCACTGAAGTCTGTGTGTGACTGGCAAAGCTTTCTAAATTAAAAAGACTACCTTGGTATGTCACTGCAATTTCCCACCAACAAATGCCTGATCAGAGGAGACAGATTCCCTCAGATGATAAATGCTGCAGGGGCCTCATGATCTATGGATATATTCCTTGTATTTTAAAATCTTCATGCTTGGCTACTATTTCATGCCTCCTTGACTGAGGGTGCCAGTGCAGAGGCTGGCCAGTGTTGAGATATTTACACTATGACAACTATTGATATTTACCTCTTCTTGTTCTGTACTTGCCAGAGGACATATACAGCTCTCCCTGACTGACCTTACAGAAAAGCTGCCAGCCACAGAAGAGCAGAATGTTATGGCTGCCTTACCCTTCCTTCCTGGTAGGGTGGTGACCTCAAAGGCTGCAGTGGAAGGTGTCCCTGTCCATGGCAGGGGGTTTGGAACTGGATGATCTTTAAGGTCCCTTCCAACCCAAACCATTTTATGGTTCCATGAAAATTATTCAGGCTACAGTTCTGATACCACTTATTAAAGTCGGGAAAAAAACATAACCAGCCATTGCATCTGGTCCATCATTAAAAATGATACCTTAGTACAAATTAAATCAGCATAAGGCTGCTACATTCCTATTTATAGTCTATTTACTGTATATTTACATGTGACTATCTACCTGGCATGACAATCCATTGCTTTCACAGACTCTTTTATGCACAACCTCCCCATTCAGGAAAAGCATGCCTAGGGAACCCAATGAGGCAAGTGCCACTCCTGGATAGGGGTGTTTTCCTGAATTTGAAGAATTTTTTTACTACATAGACCCAACTCTACAATATTGTACCTGCCAAAGAACCAGAGACACATAGGGAACCGTGTGCTGGAAGATTTTATTAAACATATCAGCAATGCTTCTAGACAGTATCTTTTGGTTCATTTGCTTTGTTCAAGGCCACCTCTAAAGAGACATCTGAGTCCCTAATGAACCATGATGACTTCCAGATTAACAAACTGAGGATTTCAGTAATCACAGGAAAAAGAAAATTCATGAAAATCCAGATGATTCTAGTCCCATTGATTTTGAGTGTCTTTAATTTTTTAATTTTAGACACATTGAATTTTTAAGTTCCACGCCAGAGTATTTTGAGTAGTTTTTAACAGGCATATAAATGAGGAGTTCAAGAAAGTCTTCTTACCTCACAAAACATAGGCAACTTTTTGGCAAAATCCACCACTCTTGTAATCGCTGGTGTGATAATTTTTGTAAACTGGCTGAAGGCTTCTAAATCCACTTTCCCACCTTCTGGGGCATTAACTATTGGTGCCTGCCCAATATCTTCTGGCTAAGGATATAAACAAAGATATTTGAAGGAGCAGTCTGTATTAGAGCAACTGTTTTATACCCTAAAAAATCCTGCTTGGTGATGGAAGATATGCTAAAGTAAAAAGCAACACTATTTGCTTTATAAGTGAAGTCCATTACATTATAAAATGTGAATTTATTTGTAAGGCATTTGTGAAAGAGGTGACTGCACAGAGAAAAGGGTGACTGGTTTGCTGCTACCCACCCTTTGTGGGCAGCTGGACTGTTGTGCACAGTTTCTTCCTTTGGTGTGTATCTGTGTATTTTATGGGTGCAGCACATGCATCTTTTTGCTTTAAAACACAGGCACATTTTTCCTTACAGGTGCTGAAAGCTCTCCAGTTTCTCTAAAAGCAAAGAGAGTTGAGGTGACATGTTACCCCTGAGAAGATGCTGCAAGCTTTGCAGAATTAGGCTCTTTCATCTACTCAAAGCTCTGAAAGTCTCCTCAGAACAGATTGCCAGATATCGCAGGGCCCTCCCAGGCAATTGCCAAGGCCAGTTTCCAAAAGGCTAAAACACCTTATGTGCAAGGCTAAAACAACTTATGAGCAAGAATAGGCTAATCTAAAGGTGCCCTGGATAATGTAAATAGAATTTGAACTCATCTGGGTANAAAGGGGGGCTGGTTTGCTGCTACCCATCCTTTGTGGGCAGCTGGACTGTTGTGCACACAGTTTCTTCCTTTGGTGTGTATCTGTGTATTTTATGGGTGCAGAACATGCATCTTTTTGCTTTAAAACACAGGCACATTTTTCCTTACAGGTGCTGAAAGCTCTCCAGTTTCTCTAAAAGCAAAGAGAGTTGAGGTGACATGTTACCCCTGAGAAGATGCTGCAAGCTTTGCAGAATTAGGCTCTTTCATCTACTCAAAGCTCTGAAAGTCTCCTCAGAACAGATTGCCAGATATCGCAGGGCCCTCCCAGGCAATTGCCAAGGCCAGTTTCCAAAAGGCTAAAACACCTTATGTGCAAGGCTAAAACAACTTATGAGCAAGAATAGGCTAATCTAAAGGTGCCCTGGATAATGTAAATAGAATTTGAACTCATCTGGGTAAAATATTGCTTGAAAATTGCCTGTTGCATGACTTCAGCTCTAGGCTTCTCCAGATGAGAAAAAAAAAATCATATTTTGAGGATTTCAACAGAGATATACAATTAAATAGTTTCAAACAGAATCTGTAATGAGTGTTTTTTTATTCCAACTGCACTCGAACTTGTTCACCTGGTTTTTATGCAGCTGGTTAATGTTACCATGTATTTTAAAAACAGGTGTATCAAAGCTGGTTTTTTTTGTTAAGTGTAGCTTTGCAAATACAAAACACCTATCAACAATGCAGAGGTTTCATTCTGTTCACATTAAGGTCAAAAACTAGATAAAATCCAGAGAAGTAGACCTTTAAGACTGATGTGCCTCATGACATTTATATAAGACACTTAAACAAGGGAGGTGCTGAAAGTGCTGTCTGTAATAAAAACTTGTGTTCAACCACTTTTTAAAAGAAACACATCATAAAAGATCCTTCCACAGCTCTGTAACCAATCTGAATCCAAATCTAACTTCTTACAAGAAAAAACTCAGCAATGTGTTAATAAAGCAAGCACCAATTGTAACGGAACAATGAAGAGGACTGGGCTCAATTATCTGATGGTTTCTACTAAAAAACTCAAATAAACTCATTTCTAGTCTCTCTCCCTCCCTGAATCTTGGGTAACTAAACCACATTGTCTGTGTGCTCATGATAAACAACCTTCATCACTTCCAAGCAAGAAGACCAAATGCTCAAACCCACGCAAACCATTGTTATGGAGAAAAAGAAAGAGCACAGCATTTTCTTAGGAAAGGCAAAAGAAGTCAGGAGAGTCAGCTAAAGCTAACACACTGGAGGGGAGCCCTTGCCATCTAACTCAACAGGAGAAGAGGTCCTTTGACAACAAGAACCTCACTGAGTTCAAAGAACCAGCCTCAGCCATGTAAGGACAGATCCATAGCTCCTGGGGCAGACTGTCAGCTTCTCCTGCTCTTCAACAGCTCATTCCAAGCCCCAACCTTGAGCTCACCAGGTTTTATCCCAAACCACATGATACCCAAAGAACAACACTCCTGTCTAAGCAACCAAAAATACTACTGCAGCTGCTTCCTGATCTGCTCACACCAGCACCACAAACCTTGCCCTGCAACACCCCTGGAAAGTGCTCTCTTGCTTCTTGCCAGTGATGACTGGCTGTGGTTTACTGACTGCAGAGTACTATTAACATGAACCATTCATATAGAAATTTAGATGGCATCACTGGAATTAAAAAATGCCAACATTATAAAAGAAATCAGCTCCTTTGAATACATAATTTCTCTTAGAAATTCAACAGTGAGTTGAAATTCCCATGGTGAATTACACAGTAGGAGCCTAGGCTTGCAAAAAGATGAGTGTGCTCTATCTGATTTGATGTACACTGACTGTTAAAGACCCCTGTGTATCTCTGAAATGCATCTCTAATCCCTCTTTTGTGCGGTATAAGCATTTTGCATTCTCCACTTATTTCCCTTAAAAATAGATTTAGAAATATCAAATAAATCCTTTCTTATGGTTGAGCATCACAAATCACCATTTATTTTCTGATCCTTACTTATAGGATGAAAATGTAAGTTGTTTTGTAGGCTGCAATCCCAATGGTATAGTGTATGTATCATCCTGTTCTCACTGAAATTAATTTTCTTTGCCTAATTTATTTTCATTAATGTATTCACCATTAACCAAAAGAGGTAAAACTCATGAGTTATTAACAAAAAATACCTGCTTTCATCCAGAACTTTATATTGTTTTAATACTTTGAATATGTTTTATGATAGTCCCTAATAAAGACAACTATCCCTAGATAGACCATACAAAAAAAAAGACAGTATGCATTATAGACTGCTTTTGTTCTCAATCAGGAGTGAAACAATTTTTCTACTTTTTCCTATCATAGCACAATAAAAGTATCCAGCTGAGTAAGCCTTAACATAGCAACATGCTGTTTATCTTTTGAAATACATGGTCTGGTCAAACACCAAGGTTCAGGCACAAAAAAGGAAGTAATAACTATGCAAAATCATCCTTTTTTCACAAATATCAGATAAAATCTCTTTGGGGTTGCAATGCTGGGAAGGCACTGCAGAAGTAAGAACAGAATCTGGCTCCAAGAGCAGCGTACAAGGCTACAGCCCTTACCAGAAATTTCCTTTTCTGCTTCCAGTGGCTTCCTTGTGCATTGGTGGCCACATGTGCTTCAGTAACAATTTTGATGAGCTCCCATTCCTCATCTGTTGGCTCTGGTTTGTGCCCAATGGTTTTCTGCAGCTCTTCCCGACGTCTCTTCTCTCGATTTTCTTCTATCAGCTTCCTCTTTGCCAACCTCTTGCTGTCATCCAACACCACTAGCAGGGGAAAAAAACATACAAAAATGTCAGGAAGCTCTTAAGGCTGCCAGAACTTCAGTCTTTTCTGTGCCTGAGGTACCAGTTGGTTACAAACACCTTAACTAATCAGTAAGGAAGTACTTTGTTGAGACAGTTCTCTTATTTCTCCCTTCAAACTTCATTTTCTCAGAAGCCTGGATAGCAAAGAATGGCTTACCCTCCTGGTAATGCTTTGTCTACTGCCATTGCCCTCAAGGGGTTATTCCACCAATAAAACTAATATGTAAAACTTTGTGAAGTGTCAAAGTGCTCCTATAAACAGACTTGGAGTAATCCATGTTGGGAAAGATGCACTTCTGTTTTCTTTTAAGTCATATCAGCATGCTCACACTCATTGCTCTGAAGTGCAGAACATGTTGTTGGATGCCAGCAGAAGGTAATATGGATTGAAGAAAGTGGGAGCATTTATTCACAGAAGGCTCATCTGCCTGAAGCATGACACAATCAGATCAACATGCCTTTGGCTCTTTCCCTAATCCCCCCAAGTGGTGTTCTTGTAGAGCCCAATTACTTCCAGTGACTCCAGATACACAGGCCCTAGGGTTGCTCTTCTCACCACTTCACTGGTATGCAGCCCCTCTCCTGAAGGTCTACCTGGCCACAATGAAATTGTCTCCTTTATGCCATTTCCCTCTAGACAGAAGGCACTGTTATACATGACATTAACAATGAAAATACTAAGTTAGACTATTTTTCTGTTGTTTACTGGGCCTGTTTTCCTGTCAGTTTTTCTGCAAAGGATTATACTGCAATAACCATGAAGGCACAGGGGGAGTTATGTGACTTCTGGGGGTTTTACGTGACTTCCTCCCATTTGTAGTAATTGAAGTTATTGGGGTAAATCTCTGTGCAATGGCAGGAAAAGAAGACCCCTAAGGGTTAATCTTACAGCCATATTTTCTAGTTCTTTAGAATGAGAGTCGAAATCTTTGCAGCAGATAACTTCTTCAGGGCTAAAAATAAAACAAACAACTGCAGGATGACTCATACAATGACATTCAATTTCACATCCTCCAGAATTTTCTAAACAAGATGTTTTTATCTCAAGCAAAGTGTCCATCCAGATGCATTTCTCCCTCCTCTCCTCTCCTCCAAAAAGTGAACATTCCTATTGTTACTCAGCTTGGTAAGGCCAGGAGAAGGTGCAGTCTGATGAAGGATAAACAAAACATTACAGCCCTGTGAAAGTGGCTTAATGCAATGAGTGCAATTCCCTGGTACAAGTTATTAAAACCAGAAAAGGGCTGGCAGTTCTACTTTACTTTAACAAGCTTCATCAATCAACATACTTTAAGCAAACACAGACACTGAAAAAAAAATAAAAGAAAGAAAACCAGGAAAATATACTTACAATCTGTTGCCATGCCAACAAAGATACATTTTTTGAAGCGACATTCCTGGCACTGATTTCTTGTTACTTTGTCTATCACACATTTTCCTTCATATTTACAGGAATAGGTTGGATGGAGGTTCTTCTGAATGGTTCTTCTAAAAAAACCCTAGGTGCAGGAAATAAATACATTGGGAAGCATTAGCACTGAGCAATTTTTTAAAATTGGGAGCTGCTTTGGTTTGTTAAGCATGTACCTAAGTATGCAAGAAAACACACTTCATTCCCTGAAACTCTCAAAGCTCTCAAATCAGTTTTATACTGTATGGCATTTATCTTGATTTTCCTTAAAAATTAAAAACATATAGACATCTCAGGTAAGTAAAGGTGCAAGTAATGCTGTCTTGAGGCACAAATACTGTGTACATATCTTCTTGTAGTCTTATATTTTACTGTGTAAATTTTTTTTATATGAAGTATTTTATTTTGAGCTCCTTTCCAAACTCTGTAATAATTTTTAAAGATATTAAAAGGCAAACACACAGTTTTAATTAAAGAGCAGCTTCTGCAAGTAGTAAGAATGGTGGTGTGTTTGTGCTATTAAAGGACTGAGAAAAACAGTTCTACTCCTTTCCTTCCATAAAAGCCAAATAACCAACCAACCAAACCAACTAAATCTGGGCAAGACAAAGATTTTGCAAATATAGTTTACACAATCTTTGAGTTTCATTCTAAACAGTGGATCCCTAATTTATAAGTTATTTGTATTTCTGAGAAAAAGATTTAATTTGCATTTAAGACAGAATTTCAAAAGCCCCATCACCACCAAAGATTCATCCCTCTATCTATCTATCTATCTATCTATCTATCTATCTATCTATCTATCTATCTATCTATCTATCTATCTATCTATCTATCTATCTATCTATCTATCATACAGATCTATATTGCAAATTTAAACAGATCCTATGCCATATGAATGAATGCAATCCCACTGAATTCACTCATTTATACACACCATAAAACCTCGCTGTTGGTAAAGAAATCAGATAAAATTTATCTCTGAAGATTATGGACATAATCCTGGTATTAATTTCAACACTTTTTCAACACTTGATTTTTCTCATAGACTTTTTCAAGGGCTGGATAAAGTCCCCAAGACTGCAAGATATGAACAAGATGGGCTGTAAAGCAAGAAATTTAGACTTCACTTTAATTTCAAGTTTCACCATAATTTGAGACTGTCTACATTCAGCAATGCAGCTTGGGACCACCTTGACACAGAGAACACACTGACACCCTGGTCCTGTTTGATGGAGGCTGCTGAGAATGGCTTTTGTTTCAGTCAAAATAATGGCAAAATTCAAGTGAGATTTTACCTTATGAATAGTCTCTTCAGCTGGGATTTTATCTAATGAATAGTCTCTTCACTTCAGTAGGCAAAAGATCTGTTTTTAAATCATGTTAAATAACACCCAGTAAAATCTTCCAGCAGTGTGCAATTTCTTTTAACACAGAATGTTGAATTAACATGTACAGATAAGTCTGTATTTCAGCTTGTACTCCTAACTCCTCTGAAGACAATAAAGAGCCTTGTCCTCATTAGAGTTTTATCTTACAAGATTCAGCTTGAGCTAAGAGTACAACTTTTTCTTCCTTAATTACATTAAGATCTGAAATGTTAATTAAACTGAGTGGCATAAAGCTTGTGTGTGAGCCTTTGCAAGACTGGGACTAGTTGTGTTGAGATAAAATCCAGGAAATCACAGGCAAGATATCCTTACGTGGGGTTTGGAATAAGTCTCAAACTCTCATCTACTGAACACCTGGCTTTGGTTCTGTTCTCAACCCTGTGATGAATTCCCAGAGACAGAACCTGCCCCTCTCCTCCCTGAAGACCTAAGATGGTTGTGGACAACCAAGGCCACAGGGTTACAGCAAGAGATGGAAAAATCGCTAATGAATCTCAGCAAGTGAGCTTCTGTTTCCAAACCTTGCATGGGATTTCGTGTAGCTGTAGTTTCATGATGGCAAGGTTCTCCACCACCTGTGTTGGGACAGCCCATTTCACCTTTCATTTCTTTGCATTTCTCAGAAACTTCTTGCAAAAAACCTTCTTTGTTCATGTCTAGATACAATGTGTTAAGGAAGCTGCTCTCTGTATCTGTCCAAACACTTCACCACTGAAGTGGTATTTTCATCAATAAAAGAAAGCACATTATATTGTAGGCAGTAACTCTTCCTAAACTCCTTTACAATGCACTTTTATCGCAGTAGATGCATTTGATAAAGTCTGAAAAAACATTTCAGTGATGTCAGAACTCACTTTTCATTTATTTGTGTTTAAATTCTTCACAATTTACTCTTCAGAAATCATGTGTGAGGATGCTTTGTTCATGAAAGCACTTGCCAAAGCAAATCTTTGGCTGTCAGCCCTGATTATTCTTGTTACAAAACTAAAGTGCTTTGAGTGGAAGAAACTAGTAAACATAAAATTAATTGAAAATTGATTATATATAGTGTATTGATTAAACATATAACTTTGCTGATAAATCATACAACTCAAAATGTGTATGCAGCTCCTCCAAGAAATTAATTACTTTTTGCAAATCATTATCTCAGTTCCTTGTGCACATAAGCATTATTTAAAATTGTACATCAGACAGAAGAACTGTATGTGAAAATAAAAGCAGATTTGTATGCTATGTCTCTAAAATTGCTGGTAGGCATAAAAAGAACTACTTGAGTTGAAGTAACAAAAACCTCAGCAGGAAAGCTGGCAAGAGATACAGTTGTTCAGCTGGGAGTTAAGTATACTTCATAATGCCACAGTGCTGCTTACTTCCCATTATATCTGAATTAGGTTTCATCCATACATGTTTGTATTGTTATCATCTGGTATTCAGGATGCAAATGTGTAAGAATCACGTGTGCAGCTCCACAGTTCTTTTTAAAGATATACTTACTTTTTCATACATTGTATGCAAGTATATTTATAAAACCATTATGAATATTATCATGAATTTGCTATACATAGGATATTTAGGTCTCTGTGCATTTCATAAATGTAACTTAGGGCAATGATGTACAACCAAAGGAACTACTTCAACACAATGTGATGAGGTGCCCTAAAGCCAATCCAAGCTCAAAATCTCAGATCCAAATGTTCCAGATTTGTGGATGAACAGAATGAGACTTTCATGGCTTAGTCTCATGACACTAGTCCTAGACATGTGTGGTCCCATTTGTTTAGAAAAACAATATTTTTTTTATTTTCTGCAGGAAAGAATAGCTTTCTTACAGAATCTAAAGCTATTCAGGCAAATTTGTGGCAGTGAAATCATTTAAGATGTGCCTGATTCCGTTACTCAATTTTTTTATTTACTTGCCCAAAGCAATCCATTTTTAAATTTAATTTTGCATGTAGTCTTGGAGATGTATTTCAGGGCTGAAAGCACATTTCATTATGCTTAAGTTAAAGAAGTCAAAATATTTTTGTCACTATTTTAATTGGGTGTCAATGCTTCCCAAATTGATGGATGTTACTGTAGTATGAGCATGTGGAAGGGATTTTGATTTTTGCTTCTTCACAGGGATGATGAGAAGCACTGGAACACTGCTATTTGCTACAGACTCTTCATGGCCATAAGCAGAATCTCAGCTATTGCATAAACAACTTCAGTGGAGTTGCAGGGAACATGCTGATGTACTCTGGCTGAGAACATGGCTAAAGAAACATTAAAAAATGGAAATTCAAAAGCTAACTGTTGAACAGCAACAAAAACAATCTAAATTTCTTGTTTTCTTTTCAGAAGCAAACACGGCAAAACCCAACTATATTCCTTATGCATATGAAGAGCAGCAGCATGGCCAGATACGGCTTATCATCAGTACTGGATGTTCTTATTAGCTCCTAATCTGTCTTGATTTGACAGCACAGTTCAGGAAGTCTGTATAATGGAGGAGCTGGAGAGCTATTTCTGATTCCCACTTTCCCACCAAGCCATTTACCTTGCAACCTTCGCAAGTGATGCAGCGATAATGATATCCGGTGGCTTTGTCCCCACACACTACACATAGCTCATCCTTGTCTAAGTAACTGGGTATGTACCCTGCAAAGGAAAAGAGGATGTGACATGTGAACTCCATAAAAAATTATATGATACATTTGATAGAAAAAGATTGTATTAAAATCCACTGCAGATCTTGTTTACTAGTGCCATACTTCTGAACTCACTGAATTTCCTGAATAAAAGTTCTTACTATGTTACAGACTTAATTAAACATGGTCTATAAGATCTACTCTTCAGACTGATTCAGTGTCTGCTGGTCAAGAGGGAAAAGCTGGAACATGATTTCTCTCTCCTGAGTGAAATACTACCTCAGAAAATATTCATTACTTCAAAAGATGTGATGTGAAATAATAAAATAGGAGTTAAGACATACAATATATTTCTGTTCTATATATCAGAAAAAACCTCAATATACTTGTACGCTGTGGATGAGGTTTCAGTGTGACTGATGGACTTGGTAGTAAGAAATATTTACTGACAGATGGTTTGTTTCAAAGCAGAGAGGTACTAGCAACATATAGCCCAAGCTGTATTGATCATGCCTGACCGGGATGTGTTCCAAAGGAATACTTAACATAGCCTGAATTTAAAGCAAAATATGTGGACATTCAAACACACTTGTGTATGTACACGTATGTGTTAAAATGAAATTGTCTCTTCTGAAGTGGTTTACCGGGTCCAGCCAGTGAAAAAATTCCTGCTGTGAAAAAAATTGGCAATGATCATCAGTTCTTTCCCACAATGACATTTGTTTTGAAAACACAAATGTATTTTCAATTTGAAGAAAAAACCAAAAATAATTCTGATGTCAAGCAAAAAATAATTGTAACTACAGACAACTTTTAAACAGGATAAAATACAAACCTTTCAAAATCAATGTTTCCATGACTCATAACTAATGGAGTTACAGTTCGTAACTTTACCTTCTGAAAAATCTCACTGTGAAGACATAGCATAGAGATCTCAGATTCCCTTTGAGAGGAGAGAGGAAAGTGCACTTATATATATAACTGTGTAAGATTACTGAAGTGTAGTAAACATTTCACAGAATCACACAAGGGCTGAGGTTGGAAGTCACTTTGGGAAGTCAACTGCTCCAACATCCCACTCAATACAGGGCCACCTAGAGCCAGCTGTCCAGGACCATGTCCAGACAGCTTTTGAGTATGTCCAGGGATAGAGACTCCACAACCTTTCTGGGCAATCTGTGCAAGTGCTCTGCTCTGTCACCTTCATAGTGAAAAGAAAATACTATTTTATTATTTTCAGAAGGAATTCCTCTATTTCTATTTGTGCTCCTTGTGTCTTTTCTGTCACTGGGAACTGAGAGGAGTCTGTCCCTGTCTTCTACAGTATGAGGAATCAGGTATTCACACACTGATATACCCCCTTGAGCCTTCTCTGCTCCAGGCTGAAGAGTCCCAGCTTTCTCAGTTACTCCTCATAGGAGAGATGCTCCAGTTCATGATCTTTCTGGCCCTTTGCTGTGCTTGCTCCAGGATGTCTGTGTCTTTCTTCTGTTGGGGAGCCCAGAGCTAGACCCAACACTGCAGATGTGTTTTACTACAGCTGAACAGAAGGGAATGATCACATCCCTCAAGCTGCTGGTGATGATTTTCCTAAAGCAGACCAGATGCCATTTACCTCCCTTGTTTCAAGGACACACTGCTGGCCTATATTGAACCTGCTGCCCACCAGGAACTCCCAAATTCTTCAGTGCAAAGCACTTTCCTGACAGTTAGGCCTGCACTGCTGCGTTTATTATCCCTCCTCTAGAATTTGGCCTTTCCCTTTGATGAATTTCAAGAGATGCCTCTCATCCCATTTTTCTAGCCTGCCTAGGTTGCTCTGAATGGCAGCACACCCATCTGGTGTTCAAGTCGTTCCTCCCAGTTTTGCATCAACTGCCAGCTGTCTGAGTGGAATTCATGAGTGCAATAAAGGAGAGCCCTTTGGATGCAGCTGCCTGTAACACTATCCCTTGCCATTGGCTTGCTGAATCCATCTGTAGCACCACCAATAAGGCCAGACATGAAGCTTGCTGTCTTTATGCAGCCCTCACAGCAGTATGGGTTGGTACAGCTTGGGGACTTGGGACACCAGTCACTTGGAGGGCAACCAGCAGCAAGACTCAGGGCAGCAGAAAGCTGTTGCAGGATGCTGCAAGAGGGGTGGTCATCATCTTCCTGCAACTAACATGCCAGAGGGTCAGCTCAGTAACAGACAGTTTAAATGCAAGTGCCTTCCTAAGGCTAGGACAAAACAATTAAAGTTAACTGAGCTTAAAAAGGTTAAACTTTATGCAGGCTGGTGAGTAAATCATGAGAAAGTAAAGAAGGCAAAAAGTATTTGTATGGCCTAGTTTGAGTATAATTATAAGAACCTCAAATTATAAAGGAACACATCCCTCTTCTCTACAACAAGGAAGTAGTAGTATTCAGAAGCCATTCCTGGATACAGGCACCTCAGGTCTGCCAATATTCCTACTGACATCTGAAAGGAGAGTGGGGGAATGAGCTGACATCTTAGTGTTGTATCAAGCCAGTCTACAAGACAGCAATAGACCAGATTTATATTCAGGCTACATTTCTCCATGATGAACAAGTTATGCTTGGATAGACTGGTGGCCATGTGACACTGAGGGACGAGAGACAGCAGGGTTTCAACTCTAATTACATCACTGACTCCTAATAGACACTATGCCAGTGGGGGATTAGCAGAAGCTATTATCTCCATCCTGCCCCCACTCTGCTCACACCTGCCTCTGCACATGCAACACATACTCAACATAGAGCTGATAGAGTGGGCAGAAGATGGAGCAAAGTGATGCAGAATTTTCCTCTAAATTTCACATGAAGATCAATGGCTTCTTGTTATCGCTGGTTAGTGCTATTCGTGAAATAGAGACTTTGCATAGCATAAACTACATCCTCTAAAATTCAGTATCCCTGGTTAGATTCCTCAAGAATTGCTGCTGAATTAAATGCCTCGATATTTCATTATACATATACAAGCTGGTTAGTGCTGCTCATGAAATGGCAACTTGTTCTACTGGAGGAGCAGGAGATCACTTGTCTAAAGCGCTTCCTTAAATATATACAGTAAATCATGCATGTGACCACTGCTGTCCATCTCCTTCCTGGGGACTTCATGTCTCCTTCCTGACTTTATCCAATATAAGAAACAGTTTCCAATCTGGCAGAAGACAAAATCTCCTATGGGTCCTCCTAGTCAGAAATTAAAAATGGCATCCTTACATACATGCAACCACATTCTCAATTTTCTTGCATCAGAAGCATGAAGTGACACCTATTTAAGCTTACTAAATATTATGTTCAGTACTTTTGCAGGATTAAGCCCATGTCACAAGGGAAACAGACATCTGGAACTCTTGTAGGGATTCATCAGGAAACATGAATAAAAAAATCTTATTCCAAGAAATCATTGGCAACAAAAGTGTGCAATACACGTACCTTTTCTTTCTATTACAGTTTTCTATATTCTTAACACTTCTTCCAAAAGCTAATGGGGTCAGAAACAGCTAGAGTGGGAATATTGGACCTTCAGTAGTATTTTTAAGAGATATAATTCAGACAGACACCACTGCAAAAGGAGTAAGTGGATTTACATTCAGTTCTTACAAACAGCAATGTCCACTCTAAGTCATTTCTAGTAGTTGCAAATATCCTGTATGACCTCTGTATAAATTCAATACAATTTCATTTGAAAGACGTGCAGATAAACAGACTCAGTAAATTTTTTCTGCTTCTCAGAGTTAGAAACAGCACTAGCAGGAAGAAATTCAACATTGTTTTTCTAAACATGGTACCAGCATGGAAGAAATGGATAGTGCAGTGGAGATTCTTGGGGAAGCCATGAATAGCAGCAGAGTTGTCTGTTAGATGTTTTGAGGAAGGGGCAAAGCAACAGACTTGCCTCACTCTTTGCACCACTATTAGTAATTTGTCTCTCGTATCAACAAGTACTTTTGCTTCATGTGTTGTTTGTGTAATAACACTGAAGCAAAGATAAAAATGCCTATGTGGAAAAGAAGATTCTGTCTGGACAGAGTAACCCTGGTGCTCTCTTACTAAAGAAGAATGTCTGATAAATCTCATGGGAACATTGGGTAGGTTCCTATTTCAGGTGGTCATAACTTATCTTTTATTTCTTAGGTAGAAAGTCAAAACCTTTTAAGTAAATAGCTAAGAGGAACTGTTCAAGAGCAACACCAACCTCACCGAACTGTACAAAAACAAGCCAAATTGTTCCTCGCTGTTTCACGTCTGTCTGCTGTACTCAGCATCCTCATGGACTGTCATTTGTTGCATCCTGAAGTTAATTATCTGTCAAGTATGACTTGACATTGTTTATCCCAATGCCCACCTTGGATTTTTGTTTTGAGTGAAGAATGATAGTGAATGACCTTGATCTGCCATGTCTGGTGTTTCCCCTGTAGCCTAAAGTAACACCTTTGGTCCCCAGACTCCCACCTGCCAGTCTGCCTAATCTTACTGTCTTGGCAAGGCTAAGCACACAGCAGGACCAGTTGCCCCTCTCTAGAAGAATATGTCATATAATCCATTATAGCCAATCTTGAGAGATTTCAATCACGACTGTAGCTTTGTAGAGGTATGGCAGGAAATAATTCCCTTCAACAGGAAAATGCACAATGAATTCTGCCCCAAGCAGCCATAAGGACAGAAGGAGATCTGCTAACATATGCAGTCATCTGAGGTACTCCTCCATTAATACTGTATGCATGCACCCTTGAATTACCATTTGCAGGAATGATGCCTTAAAGCAGCATATATGACCCTGCACAGTGTAACGGGCTGGAGAGACACAAACGAGACACTCAGTGGCTATTCCTCCATGCAACAAGGCAAAGAAAAACTGTTTCAATTTTAACAAACTCAGAAAAATCACAGTGTTTCTTCTTCCTCTGTACTTGGTACACATTAACTACAACAACAACAAGAAGCATATTTTGAGAAAAGTAAAGAACTGATTTTGGCTTTGTTAAAGTATCACTGCATGTACTTTATATCTCCAGGTCTGTACAGATAATGTGATATTCGCCTAGGGAATTAATCCACACCTTAAAAAAATTGTAGAACCAAATGGTATTTGACTACCAAACAGGGATATGAGTAACACTGATGCAAACAAATTATGCCTGTCTACCAGATGTTCATTATTAGTTTGTGCCTAATGCACCATAGATTTATAGCTTGCAGGCAGAAAATGCCAATTTTTTGCTATTGCAGAAGGACATTTACATTTCAAGACTATTATTCAGTATTTTAATTTTCACTGTACACTGGCAGAGTGTTGTATTAAATATATTCCCTGAAATCTTTCTTTCCCCCATCCAGTATGGTTTGCATGACTAGAGACCACTCACTAAAATGAGGAGTTAGGACTTACCAGTAAGCTGGTATGCACTTACTAGACACTGCAGTATGAAAATGAGAAAGATGGAATTAATTACTACCTTGAGAATTCCCAGCTGTATTAAAACTGAAATGTAAATTTGTACTGCTGTTCTTCTGCTTTCATTGCCACCTTGAACTTTTTACAAATTATAAAAAATTACAAGGACCAGCCATACATCATCCTTGGCATACTTGTGCAGAAATAGCTTAAATGGAGTGTTTTGCTGGTGAAAGCATAGATCTGAAAGAGAAAAAGCATATTCCATTCTTATTTGTGCTATTATCAACATTGATCTGAAAGGCTGGGCTGATACCCTGATCCTTGTTTCCCACTTTCTTTAAATTACTCCCACTGAGAAAAAAGGCTTATTTCTCCTTCAAGCTTGGAAGCACTAAGAATGTTGCTGAACAGATTCACGCTTTTCTTGTTAGCTAGCTGGCTTGCTTGTCTTCAATTTTGATCTTTGTTGACATTCTTTGATTTATGAAATTATTAAAATTTGGCAAAAGATTCTGCAAAGATCGAATCTGAAACATTTTATAGTCCTTTTTCTCTCAATGACTTTTCAGTGTATCAGTTCTGTTCCTTAGGCTGAGTCAGAAACCTTATCAACAACTGTGCTTTTGCAGAGAATGTGCTGAAAACATTTTAGCCCAAACTGTGTTATCACTTAAACTTCTGCAATCAGTACTGTACCTGCAGCCATTACCAACTACAGGTACAAAATACACCACTTTAATCATGCCATTTCCCCACCCCTCAAATTATTAAAGCGTATTTAGAGACAATATCTTAGTACTGCAAGAAAATTATTTGTTTAGAAATCTAAGCCTCAATGAACAAAGCAAAATATAACTGACTTCACTTTCTCATCCTTCATCTAGTTGTGGAAAGGTTACAGTAAAGGGGATGAAAACACATTTTTTCCGTTGACTTTTTATTATGAAAGAAACATAACTCCAAATGCATAATGATTTATGCAATGGATTTTGCAATTTTTCTTAGTGCTATTTCCTTAGATGGGTGGTCAAGAGCAAAATTAATATTTCTAAGCCTGGAATAATCGTTAACATACTGGGAGTTGCTCTGCTGCAAAGGCCAGGATGACAAACTCTCAGTATTTCTGTAAGTTGATTATATCCACACACACTCCCTGCACTGATGAGATGACGTTTTGGCATAAGCTTCATGCTACTTTTTCTTAGCTATTTAGAAAGTACCCTAATGTTTTCACACTGCTGAGAACTCAGTTTGGGCTAATTCAGTTGCATACTCTAGCACTCACACAGTACGTATTCTCAGCTGCATGTTAATTGCCTGAAAAAATATAAAGAGAAATAAATATGGCAAATACAATTATAAAAATAATAACAATAACAACAACTTTCAAAGCCCTGTTCTTCTACAGTACCAAGAGCCCAAAAAATGGCATTAACTTCACCGGTATCTCACTGGTATCTGGGAAGGAAGGAGAGCTGCAGGGATGAGGAGCCAGCTCTGATACAGTCTAAACTCAAGAATTTCCCCCTGCAAACCCTTGCTTTTGGGGGCAGCCTCTGCTTTCTGCTCTCTGCCCCGCAGGATCTGAAGTTAAAGCCTAACCTCAAAGACACCTGTGGACACCTTTCATCAACCTTGTCCAATTACCTGGATCATGCAAAGGAAAGTGAAAGTCAACTCCCATCCCAGTTTTAACTTTGCAGACATTTCTCCCATGTTGTTCAAATGTCCAAAACACTGTGCAGACACCAAGTGTGGGGAGAAGGAGGTTTTTGGACTCCTGTACATATTTCTTTCATACCTTCCTAACTGCATTATCTCCTCCCTGTCACTGGGTACTCTTCCTCATAGCATAGGTGGTGTGAGGAGATCCAGGGACATTTTTGCCTGTCTGCTGAGCCTCTGAACAGGGCCAGGGGGGTACAGGCTCCCCCTGAGCATCACCCATCTGGCAGGCACTACTGGAAGCTCACCATGGCTGGCAGCACAGTATGAGAGGAAAAATATTCTGGGACAAAACTGAGAACAGCACCTCGTTCTCATGATGATGAGCCGTGTTCTGCTCATCAGATTTCACAGCACTATGCAGAAAACAAAGTGTATCTGTCTGCCTGTTCCCTAGGGCAGGATCAGGTCCAAAAGGGCTTCCTTAATAAAACAGTAAGGTCATGCACAAATGTTGTGCTGTCACCTTCTAACAGTGTACATCAGAGCACAAAAGGTAACGGAGCAACAAGTAAGTGCAAAGCTAAACCCACACCTCCACCTCTTGATTTCATGGACTACAATTCTTTTCTTTAAAAGTTAATTCTTTCAGCAGAATTTCTGACAGATAGTCAGGAAATAATAGTTTTTAATGTACTGTAATAACTGAAGCAGCTTTCTTATATTTAGAATAACTGGCTGCTCTATAAATGCCTAATTTTTTTCCCTTCATGACACAGTGCTGAGGTCTTTGGTTCTTGTTTTTCAAGTTGTTTTCTGAATTCTTTCACAGTGACATAAAAATAGAGAGGTAATTAAATACCCTTTCATAAATTATAAGCTTTTCAGCATATAAAATGTTGATTTTTTTTTCTTTTCTTCCCAGAAGGAAAACAAGACTTTAACCATTTAGTAACTAGCAAAAGTTCTGATAGGAAAAGAGTCCATGTGTTACTGTAAAGTACAATCTAATTTGAACAGCATATTATTGAGATTATGACAAATTTCAGAGGACTAACAAAAATATCAACTGCAACAATCAAGACCCCTCATGAACACCTGTTTAGGGACTTAATTTTGCTTTAATGGGCTATTACCAAGGCTTCTCTAACAAACTCGCTCGCTCCCCCAATCAATTCTGGATCAATACAGACACACATGCCCTGTGAAAAGCCTTCTGTTCTTAGGACAGGATTAAAAGATTCGTTAGTTTTACGATAGCTTGCTTAAAAGATGGAAATTAAAAAAAAAAAAAAAAAGAAAAGAGAAGATGCACATGTTCCACGCAGTTCAGATCTCTTCTGCTTAACAAACTCAACATTTGCAAAGGTTTGACAGAAGGGAGGCCACTTTTTATTGATTATCACAATAATAAGGCTCTACAGAATCCCAAAACAAGTTGCTCTGTCTCTGTGAATGATCAATTAAAACTCTGCTTGAGAGGCGGCTTCCACAGAAATTCACCGCCATTTCTTAGTGAAACTGAGGTGGTGGGAAATAGGGGCATACAAGCCGTTTTTAAAAACAACTCTGTTTTCTTTCACACAAACAAGTACAAAAAACTTTACACAGGGCAGATGTCGGGTGTCTGAGTTCTGAAATAACTTAAAGCTCTGATCTAGGTGTACCAAGTATTATTTATAACCTTTAACATTATGAAAAATTTATACCTTTGGTGACTTTGCAACAGCAAGTCTTTATTTTTTGTAAGTTAATCCTGAGATAAACATTTTCCTTTAACCAAAAATAAGACATGGGAAAAGCCTACGAAGGCTATGAATTCATTAATCAAAACCCAATAACAGATAAATAGCCTTAAAGAGCATTTAAAATGTTGCACAACGCAAAAGCATGCATTATCCTCGACTACATTTAGCCTACAATTTGATCATGTTGTTACAGCTTCCAAAAAGGATTTAAAAAATTTTCTTTATAATGAAATATGATGTTGTTCAAAGTATAAAATTAAGACATTTTTCTATCAATCACAGAGATTTATTGCATCAAGGGTTAATGAATATTTTGTGCCCAAAGGAAAATATTCAGTTTTCCATATACTTAAAAAAATGAAACAGTCTACTTTTCACTACAAAGATACTTCAAAAGTAGTAAATGATGTTTTCTTTATCTCTCTAGTTACATCAGATTCATCTGGATTTTGGGAAACTGCATACAGAAAATATGATCTGATCAGAAAAGGACATTACTTTGGTATAACATACAGTATATTTTTCTTCTTTAATAATGTGATTTTAAACAAACAAAGAGAACGGATACTTTGCATGCGTCAGTTTGGTTACCGAGTTCAAAACAAACAACACCGAAAACATTTCCAAGTGTTCATTGGTATTTTGGGCTCTTTTTAAATCTCCTTTGCTTACTTGAAAGCAAAAAAATAAATTTTAAAACCCCGCAATGATTTAACCCCTAGGGAGCAGACATTGCACATGTCTCAGAAAAATATTGATTAGATCAACCTTTTGGATGCAAAGTCATCTTTCTTGCATAGATATATTCTTGAATTCTCAGTCTTTTTTGCTCTGCATAATCAGAAACTCATGGTTTTCACTCAGAAAACAGTAACTCAAACACAATCATTTTCCCATACATATTTACAGTCCTATTTTCAAAAGCTTCTGCCTGAGTTGCCGAGCAAACAGAGTTCACATTTACTGAAAACAAGGACTTAGAGAGTTTGCATGTAACCAGAAACACAGCTTTAAGATGCAGAATATATAATGACGACGTTTCAGGAGAGAAACTTTCTTATCGAGCTGACTGGTGAACAGCAAAGGAACTTAACAGCTCAGGAAAGCAGAAAAAAAAGCAATATACTTGAAAATGTCTCTTATAGATTAAGAAAAAGTGCTTGGAAATCCTCATCGCTCACCGAAAACCTTACAATCACCTAGCAACCTATGTTACTGCTGCTTTCAATTTTGAACAGGCAGCCTTCACATTCAAAGATGCATCTGAGCCAACTGATGCAACTGTAAGTTTAAAGCAAAACAAAAACAAAAACAGAGATTATTTTTTTTTTGTTATTTAAATAAAATGCCCCTACCTTTCTTCTGAGAGTACGATGGCGACTGCACTTGAGAAAAAGTAGGTTTTTCTTCTGTGAAAAATTCAGGTTGGTTGTACTGATTCAGGGCCATGTCCATGTCAGAGTACTCGCTTTTAAACACGTTTCCAGGGTAACTACAGGTATAAGGCTGATTCACCGCCCAGGCCTGTTCCATATATATGTTGTTACTGTGCAGGACCTGAGCATCACAACTGCTGTAACCCTGATTATCTTCGATATATGTGCAATAATCAGTGGACTGCATGTAGCAATTGCTACCAGCAGCTGGGTGCACTTCATATATTTCTTGCATACAGTAGTTCATTTTGTTAGCCTATCTCAGCTTCTACTTTACGTATACACACACATGCATACACACGCAGGCATGCATACACATGGGTCGGGAGAGGAGCAATGAATATACACCAACAAAGTCGACTGCAAAACAGCCCCTTTTACTTCGGAGCAGCACCTGATGTGCTAAAATCCTATTTATATTGGGACGGCTTGTGAACTCCCCTGCCAGTCAAACATATTGGGAAGCAGATTTATGACAGTCAAAGGTCTTAATCTGTGACTGTAAGTTAATTCCAAGGGAAGATGGCAGTCAGGTAGCAATGACCATCAGACAAAGAAGCGACATCCTGACAACCCTCCTGTTCCCCCGTTTGTCTGGAATAATCATTTTATAAACCATTTCCAGCCTTTTCCAATATGATTAGAAAACGATTACTAAGGCGAGGACACAGTTATGTCACTGTAGTTGTCAACTTAAGTGTGAAGAATTATAAAGACTGCTTAAGAACTCCCAGAGGGGACACGCTGAAAATCCTAAAATCAATAATCCTGTTTTTCAGCATTAAACCATAGAAAATCCAATAGGGCTGTGCTGATGACCCAAACAGTAGTTTGGTTTTACAAAATTTAGCAACTTAATCTGTCATCAGCTTTATTGATTTTGTTTTACAGAATTACATGCATGAATCTCCCCAGCCTTCCACACATACAAAATCCTCCCCACTGCCTGGTAATGCATTTACGGGAAAGCAGCTTTTCCAAACTTCAGTGATTTCAAGAAGTAATTTCTATTGAGTTCAACAGGTGGGAAACTTCAAAACAATATAATCAGCAAAAAGAACACTGCTTAAATATTATCAATAAGCTAATTGCTTTGCTATTCTGCTTTGTTATCTTTTCTGTTTCAGTAATGAAGTACTTTTAGAAGAGCTTTTTTTCTGATAACGGAGCGAGGAAAAGAAGGAAGGTTTTTTGCTCATTTTGGCTCACCTATGAACTATGAACATGTCAATGCCACTACAACAAAAACTGTATGATATTTTAATTGCTTAATGCACCTGAAACTTCAGTGTGGTTAATATATCTTCTTTAATCAGCCACTCTTTTTTGATCTAAAAAAAAAAAAGTGATTTTTAACTTATATAAGCAGCCATTTGTTTTTTTACTAGGAAAAATCTGTGTTTTCTTTACAGCACAGCTAAGATATGGAAAAACTTGTGAAGTCAGTAAGAAAATGGTATCCCTTTCTAGTATCTGTTCTTATTATTAGGGAGATGAATTATTACTGATTTGATAATGAGAGCTTTCTTATTCCACTCATTTTAAACTAAAGGATTGCCAAAATTACCGTGTAGCTTGGCCCTTTTTCTTCTAGGATCTTAAGCATACATCTAACAATCTTGATGAACATACTCCTAAATAGTCCTCAAAAGTTCAGTGCAATTGGTATGAACTGGGCATGACATATACATATTTTTCCCTGTCCAGTATTTCAGACTAATAAAAAGAACCAACAGAGAAACATTTGTCCTTCCAACATAAAACTGTAACTAACCTATCTAATTAAGCAGCATTTCCAGTTAATGTCTAATTAGTACCAAATTCAGGACAACTCCTTCCAAGGATTAGAGAAGTTAAAATTCATACTTGGAGTTCTTCTTCCCCCTCTAACTATAAAAGAAGCATCTTTAAAGTGCATTTCTTATTAATTTGCTCATAAAATAATAATACATTTGGTAAGTTGAACTGAACTCTATCGAGATCAATGGTACTGAAGTCAATGAAGCTGCCTTCAAAATGAACTTATTATGCTAAAACTCTAATAATTTGAACTAACATTTTATTTCATTAACAGCACTAACAGTTACTGAAATGCAACAAATAAAACCCTAACGAACCCTCATTCATTTACCATTTTGTAACTCAATAAATACCATTGTAAAATACAGTGTGAAAAAGTACACAATTAAGGGTAATTTTCATTTTAGTTCAGGCCCATCATCTAGATTTTACAAACAGTGAGTTTGTCTGGGATAAAAAGCATGTCTCATGCAGGGTTTGATTTTTCAATAATGGGTGTTCAGCACTTCATAAAAAATGCCTGTGTTTCATTCTGCAATAGTTATTTACACCAAACCTCCCAAACCATTCCCACTGAGGTGATGGGTTGGTAATACTGCAGTGTATGTAAGCTTGCTGAGCTTACTTCTCCACACTCCCAGTAAAACATTCCCAAATACAGTACCTGGGTTGTTAATTTACCACAAAAAGATCCCCTGTACCACGAACAGGAATTTATGTAGAGCTCCCACAGAGGTGAGGCTGTGTTTTACAGGTTAGCAGAGCACAATACCTAGATACTTTTACACCACCCAGAAAAGTTTTGGAGAACTGGGCTTGAAATTCTTAGTGGGAATTTTTCCCATGTGGATTTTCTTTGCCAGCAAAGTCAAAATTCCCATGAATCTTTTCTTCTCTTGTTTTTCCCCTCTCTGATTCGATTTAGGTTTGTTACTGAAAAACTAAACAGAATTGAAGTCTTGTGTAGACAGACAGAGCTGTTCTAGCCAGGATAGCACCTGAGGAAAGGATATTTCAACATGGCATAGCCTTTGACTTACTTTCTGTTCCAAAATAAATCCCTCAAACACTTCTTATTTTCTATTGCTATATCAATAATGCATGTGTCACATGTACTATTTTTGTCAAGAGTTACTTTAATACTGCAAGGAAATTAAATTACATGAAACTGTGAAGGAGGAGGAGAAAGGGGAAAATGAATGGAAGACTTTTCCAACAAACAAACAAAAAAAAAGATGAACACTGCTGGAGAATGCGGGCTCCTTACCTGTGATATGCTAATATTAAAGAGATTTATAGTACTGCAGATTGTTGTTCCCTTGGAAACAAACCAGTTCAAAGAACACTGCAAAGATTTTAAAAACTGAAATATTCCTAAAATGTTTTAATTTTATTTTTTAGGGTCCAATCCTGTAGGTTCATTTCATGTACGCCTTTGAATTCAATTGTCTGATACAAGACAGTCAAACAGTGTCTTTATCAAAAGTCTGAAAGTGGAACAGAATAATATTAACAGTTTTTCTTTGTTTTGTATTCCGACTTGAATATTCCTGTCTTTACATCATGTCATGTTGAGCTTTTGTTGCCTCCAGCAATGTAATATCACACTTGGAATTTTATTAGTTCACAAGCGTCTGATTATGGGAACACATGGAAATTAATCACCATCAGAATAAACCCTTCATTTCAAGCAAACAGGCCAGTAATAAAACAGAAATTTTGATATTGTAAAAGCAGAGGATCCAAAGCTGAAACCTTCAGCCTGAGGTGGTAGTCCATTGCTCTAAAAAAGGCAGAAATTACTTGTTGAACATGGGCCTGGAATGCCCTAAAGGTTTTTATATACTCACCCTGGTGTAAATCAGAAGTAAATGTAGCGCAGTCAGTGATATTAACTGGGTAGGCAGAAATCAGGCCGAGAACGCCTGAAAGGGGGAGTCTGCAGAGGAGACTAGCTTACACTACACATTCAGCTCTTCATTCACTCCTGTTTTACAAATTATGACTAAGACTTTTAATTACAAACTATTAAATGCTATAAATTAGTATGCACTTCTCTTGTGACTTAGCTCGGTTACAAAACCCACCAAAACGAACACACAGAAATGTTAAGGAAAGACAAAAATCCTGTGGATGATCCTCTGGAAGCTACAGCCCAACCAACAGAGGTCCCTGACACAGAAAAAAGAAGTATCACTCAGTGCAATCTAATCTGCTGTGGCATATTACCTGCAAGAGCCCTATTCTCCTGACTTTTTCCAAACTGTGCACCCCTGGTTTAGAGTCCTGGGTATTGCAGTGCTGCAGACAGAGCCCCTGCACACCGCTCTAAAAGATTCGGCAGTGTCGGTACGTGGGAGGTATTGCAGAGCATTCAAATCAGTCAGGGCAGAGTGCCACTTCTAAAGGACCAAATGGAAGGATCTTATGTTGGTTGCTGTTCAGACTTCATGCATAAAGATGAATAAAAATCCAGGATTTGGTAAAGAAATTTTCCACATTTAAACATGTAGTTGCAAAGATTAAACGTACCGCTCTGAACTCCTCGCAGTTTTGTATGCCTGTATTATCAGCTTCTAGTTTTGTAATACAAATTTTTACACATTTAAATTTCCTATTTATAGATTTTATTGTTGCCTGAATTGTCTCAGCCACCTCTGATGGTTTTGGAAAAAAAAAAAAGAAAAAAAATTAGATCACTGCTTTTCTAAGCAAACACAAATCTGCACTTTCATAACATGGGCCATATCCCAGACAGATCTTCTCATATAATAAGAAAAATATACTGAAAACTGTAACAGTTTTGGAGCAAAACTACTAATGTGGCTTTTACAACACACATAAGCTGTCAAATACAACCATCTCAGTGCCCACACAGAGTTACCATCGCTCTGTAATGTATGTATTTGCACCACCACATTCATTCACTTTACACACTATGAAAAAGACTCAGAATGGTCCCTCAGAAGTATGACTATGCAAATTTACTGTCAGAGATTAAGCTAAGAAAACCTCAAACATCAGAGTCCAAAATATCAACAAGTATTAACAAGAACATAAAATTAACTCTTCATGGTGTTTATCTTATTTTGAAAATTCTACTTGGGACTAAATCATAAGGTAGGTAGGATTATGGAACTCTAGTGCTCAAAAGTCACAACGGCATTCGATAGTCCTGGGGTATATCTCAGTGGAAGATAAGACATTAAAAAATCATCATTTTGTCTATGCTACATTTATAATAGCAGTTGAAGGAAAAAAAGCTAAAATAATTTCCTTGGGTTTGCAACAGATGTAGCAAGATCCAACCTAGCTGCCTTGTGGTACAAACCAGAGGCAAATCTTACTTGGACAACAGCACACCTCTTTTCTCCATGTGTACCAAGTTAGTTCTTTCTCTAAAACTGTTCCTCTCACAAACCCCACAGTACCTTGGTTATGACATGACACTAAATTTATCTGTGACTCATAAAATGCCAGTGTGATGTGCCTTTTATTGAAATACTTCAGACTCATTAGTCTGCTTGAATAACAAAGAATGTCATAGTTTATATTTAAATGTTCAGATTCACTACAATTCCAGTTATCCCTCAAAATATTTTCGACACCTTGAATAAATTTGGTAAAAAGAGAATGGAGCTTGCTCTTTCCTGATCAGGACTCCTCCAGGGTTTGTGCTTGTTTTTTCTTCCACTATTCACGACATGGGTAGGTAGCACACGGTCTCATCAGAAAGCGTTTGCTTCTTGAGACATTGGCCAACAAAAGGGCTAACAAAATTCTTGAATAGTGTTTGACAACTTTTAAGATGGTCCCTGAACAAATATTACTAAGAGTAATTATAGACCTGTGACCCAGACAACCCAATTTATTAAGCCTCCCCATATATCATAATTGGAAGACCCTGCTAGCAGACATCAGTTAATTACAGAGCTTATCTCTTGAGAAAGTAATGGCCAATACTTAAAACGTGTACCTTTTTTGAGTCATTCCCTGCTTCAACTTTACATGAAAACATCAAGGTAAGAAGTTTCATTTGTTCAAAAATAAAAGCAAGCAGAAAACAGGCTAATTTAGCTTGACATAACATAATTAACAGGCTCCTGGATGGGACTGTCTGGGTTTGGTAGCCTCCTGACAGCCCTTAGTAAGACGTTAAAGCGATCAACACCTGACATCTGTTAGCAAAGAGGCATTCTGAGGTAAAGCACAACTAAATCTAAAGAAATCAGGTACTTAGACCAGTTTAACTTTTTCATGAGGTGATATCCTGCCTGACACTGAAAAAGTTAAACTAGTCTAAGTACCTGATTTCAGGTACTTAGACCAGTTTAACTTTTTCATGAGGTGATATCCTGCCTGACACTGAAAAAGTTAAACTAGTCTAAGTACCTGATTTCAGGTACTTAGACCAGTTTAACTTTTTCATGAGGTGATATCCTGCCTGACACTGTAATCTTTCTTCCTGGAGTGACGCAAGACTTAAGTAAAAGAAAACAACTTGTAATCCTCCCCCCCACAATATACAAGTAATTATTTTTTAGGCAAAGAGCAATGAACTATTTATCCAAGTTTAAAAAGGAATAAGAATAACTTAAGCACTACATTTGTGCTAATACCTTAGCAACTGTGATTCTTAAAAGGAATTCCTTCAATGCTGTGCTGATGTGAACAAAACAACCCACCTCAGAGAAAATGGTTTATTCTCCTGACTAGTGAGGCAGACAATATTCCTAATAAGAAGTCCCACTTGAGCTCTGTATATGCACTTATTGAGGCTTTGGGTATGGTTAATAACAAGAAAGAAGGCAAATAACACAGTCACAGGTGAGAGCTGAATACCCTGAAAGTAGAAAAGAATGCTTTCTTTTATCTTTGTATTTTTAATGTATCAAAGATATGCTTTATTAAAAAAGGCCAGGTTCAGAAAAGATTTTTGATCAGCTTATAAAGATCATAAAGAGAGAGACAAATACTTTTTAAAAGCTCTAAAATAAGAGACACTATTTTGTATTAGGTATCACACAGAAAACCCCAGTAAGTACTCATCACATTGTCATAAGGGCTCTTCACAAAGCTATTAAATTAAAGAGAAGAGAAAACTAAAAACCACAGCTACCACTGATGAAAAAAAAATTTAAAAAAGGGTTGGTAGCAAGAAAACATCCCAACATAATAATGCTTTTACCAATGGCCAAACCCCTGACAGTAAACAAAGACATAACCTGGTTTTGATTTGCTTTTTTTTTTTTTTCTAAATACAGCATTTGCTGTGCTCTGCATGATAACGTCAGTTACCTTTACACTTTTTTTCTTCTTTTTGGTATTCCTGGGCACTTGACATGATTTGAAAGTTTGCTTTTGTATGGCCTGGCTGTAAAATTGTACTAGTCCAAGTTGAAGCACGTAGGCATTGCGAAAGCTGCTGTCCATTCCTCTGGATATCATAATTTTTGAAGTGTCTTTTCCTACAGAAACGATTTTCTGTTATGCCCACTACATTCCATTTCTGATTTCTGTCAGGAAGGTGAATCAGTCTGTCCCAAAACAGGAGGCCACGTCCTGGATGTTTGGCAAATACTGCAGGGCTACACACTGTTGGCTGTGCCAAAATCTTGCTCAGGTGTGGAGTTTTGGAAAGCAAGTGGTTCCCCAGCTCTCCTGATGCTGTGGTATTCCCGTGCATCTCCACTGGACTGCACTGATACGATGCAGAACCTTTCAGCCATGCCCAGTCAGCCACCATAGTTCCCCTTCGGCACAAGTAAATACAAAATTTTCCTGTCTGAGAATCCTGAAAAAGCAGGCAGATCTATGTGGACAGGCTAACACAAGATGTAACTTTCACAACATCACAACTACAACATGGGCCCCAGGGCAAGTTACCACCGATTTATTGCCTTGCTCATATGATCATTTGAGGTCTTGTAGGTCGAGGCTGGTCGTGAACAATTTTCAGATACTTAAAACACAAAACATCAAGGATTCAGCCTTGTTTGACTTTGCTCTTATCGTAGGCTGACCTGAGGGACACTCTGTTACCTAAGTGTGACATTCTTATGTGGGCATGCTTAGCAGTTCCGCTTTTGCTACCTACTGCCTTTCTCCGCCTGTGGTCACAGCGGAGCATCAGAGACGCTAATTTTATCTCAGGAGCACGGACACTTGGCTCCAGTGTGGGTAGTGAACAATACCAAAGCTGCATGATTTTATCCAATCGGTCATTACTGATTCTTTGGTATAGAAGAAACCAACACGTCACTAGCTGACAAACTGATAAATCTAAATATAGCCCAATTTCTGTTTCTGGGCAGCAAAATGAAATTCTGTAGAAATGAGCCATCAAAGATCAAAATTTAAGGATTTAAGGAAATTATTTTATTTTATATTATATGTAACAAAAATCAAATACAAAATAGCTGTTTAACTTGCATAAAGAAAATAGCAAATTCCAGACATTCGATGACTGATACCCACAGTGGTTTTACTCATAGTAAGATTCTGCTGTTCTAATCAACCTAAGACTTAATTTTACATATATTTCACTCAGTAAAGTAATATATTAGTAAGTAAGTGCATGCTAAATCATTAATTTCCAGAAAAAGAATTATCCAAAGTAACCTGGGATGCCAGTTACCAGATCTATTATAATATTGCTGTTTCTGAATCCTTTGTCCTAGGACTTCTCTTAAGTGGAACATTGCTAATATAGGAGAAATCCAGGAAACTTAATCATGGTTAGTTTTGAATACTGTTATCCCGTGTTAATTCCTGTATGTACATACAGCTTTCCTCAATATGTTATTTAATTTTAGATGTAAACACCTTTCTTCTGTCACCTGGCATTTGCAAATACAAATCCATTTCTTCTACTCACTGTATCTCAGCTGGACATCAATACCATGAATCTGAGAAAGTACTGCCATCACGGACTTCAATGCAAAGGGCAGGTAAGTTACCTACATAATTTGCCCTTACCTCATTACTTCTGGCTTTATAGATCTGCTCTTAGTTCAGGCTTGATTTTCTTAGTAAAATTAAAAACTAATTCTAAATGCAGGTAATATGGCAAGTGAATATCACTTGTAGGAGGATAATCAGTTTAAAATAGAATAGTGAAAGTAACCCAGGAAATACTAGGCAATTAAAAAAAAAAACAGAATATAAAACTTTTATCATAATTTGAACACTTTGATATTCTCTTGACTTCATAAATTTAGGCTCAGAGGGAGAGATAGGATTTTTCAGATAAGACCCTCTGGGAGCTGAGAACTTCCCTCTAAGATGGGAACTTAGGCACTTCAATTTCTGTGGCATAAAAAGGAACTGTGCACTACAACCCACTATTCCTCTAACCTTTGCATAACCTCAAGCAGTGTACCTGGTTCAGTACAGGGCTACTTTCCCTTGAGTTGCTTCAGACCCTAATTATCTCTCTGCAGGGATGATAATGCATCTTCACAAAATGTGAGAATCAGGCATGTGCAATAAAATATAGGCATTTCTATAAAACACCCATAAATAGATCCATGCTTTGTCAGCTCCTTGAGCAGGCCAGTGATGCAACACAATTCTTGACCTTGTTTAGAAAAGTCAGTTATATCCTCAGTTACTCAGGTCTTGCTATTAGTCCTCAATATCAGTGATTCGCAATCCAGGCTGTTCAATATCATTAGGCAATAATTGCTAAATCTTTTCCCCAAATTTATCTTTGATATTAAAGGCCATCTTTGCTGTCTTTTAGCCTATGAGGATATGTGTTACTTTGTTTTTAATTAAAACCCACACATTCATGACTATGGTAAAAATTCTGCTCCCCAAGGATTCAGAGAGAGTGTCACACAAGGCTTACAGATTTTTAACTTAAACAAGGAACTCTAAAACCCTTCATAACTTAAGAAATAAAATCAAAACATATTTTCCAATTTCCGTGTCTGCAAAACATCTGTGGGACTTTGAAATATGATTATAGACATATTTTAACTATGAGGAAAAATTGATTCTGTTACAGTTTTCATCATTTGGAATTTACCCAGGCAGAGTTTACCCAGGGTAGCCAAACATCAAGAAGCTACATCCTCTCTTTTCCCTCTGAAATTTGTCTCACTATTTTGTCTGCCATGTTAACTACAGTTCATTTAATTTTACAAGTTTCCACTTTATTTCACAAATTCTCCTCAGTCACCAGGGACATTTCAGATTCAAGTTTTGCTAGACGAAGATTAAGTTGTAAGGAACTACCACTGAGGGGTCTTATATTTTGTCTCCTTTTCTTGTACTTCATACACTGTGGCACAGTGGATGTTTATGTGTTAAATTACCACTCATCTTATTATAATGTTAAATTAGTTTCATGAAAGGACTAGATTATTTATTCTACTCCATTGGTTTTAACATATCCTGCCTGAATTTCTCAAAGGTTTTTTTCTTTTTTCTTTTCTTTTTTTTTTTTAAAACAAAAACACAGTTGAAATCTCCTGCATCTGCTCTTGGTCTTGTCAACCCAAAATCTTTGATAAAAGATGCAAATGTAATTTTGTCTGTGCTCCTTATTTGTAAGAGAAGCATCTCTCTCTCCCTCTAGCTACAGTTAAAATGGCTAGGAAGCAGTACAGCCTACTGGGATGAACCATGACTAAAACCACAGGCCCTGTTTCAGTGTTAAGAGGGACTAATAAGCAGGGCCAGAGCTCTTCTCATCAAGGAATCAACAAAATGCACATTGTAACAATAACTGGCATCTCAGCAGTCAAGAGGTCAAAAAATTTCCTCAAATTCCCATTAGAAGATCTTTAAAGGGAAGTTTGTTTCATGGAAGCAGAAATGTTTCAGCAGATGAACTGCCCACTGAGCTTAACTAAAAGGATAGGCAAGGGGAATCCCTCAGAATTCTTTTATTACAGGCCAAAGCAAAGACTTCTTAATGGGTAATTGTAAAGGCTGGTCTGTTCTCAGACATGCAGTGTTATCTGAATGTTTGTATATAAAAGACTACAAAAAAATATGGAACAATTAATTTGTTTTCATCTCAGTTACATGTTTTTTTCCCAATTCCCTACTAGCATCTGCCAACAGTGGTCAAAGAAGTGATACACAAAAAGCTCTCCCTTCTTCAGTACAACTTAAGAGAAGAGAGTAATTAAGCTGTTTCTTCCAGAAAGATGGGAGGTGGTAGCCAGCCAACCAGGAGGACAGTGTTTCCTGACAGAATGAGCTGTATACCAACCCTGAACTTGGATCCTGACAAAAACTCAGAATGCACAAAACAGGACCAAAAACCACACCGAAACAGTGCCTGTTCCCCGTGCTCAACAACCTTAGAGCCACTGCATTACATTCCCCCTGCTGTGCCCTGAGAGCTACAATAATTTCCCTTGCTTGGGATCTGCCCTGTTGCAATCCAGGCTGGATTTACATTACCATTATTTCTATTAGTGCTTTATACCACAGTAGCTCCAGCTGACAGGAGATCCATTGGTGATGAAAGCTGCTGTGACCACATGGGCTCCTCAGAGACTGACTACATTGCTCACACTTTTTGGGGCAGTCCAAACATTTATTTTTTACCCTCAGCAACAGGCTGTCACTTAGGCAAAAGGTAAATCAACAGTTTTAGAATGTCAGAGGATTGCTGTTTTCCCAGTTAAAAAGACACTTCCTCTAACAACAAGAAATTATTTTAGATTCCAAAATTGCTCACACCAGAATTTCTGCAGAAAATTCTCTCTATACAGTATTTCAATTTGCAGTTGATCACAATAGTAGCAAGTAGGATAGTTGCAAGTAGCAACTTAAAGATCTCCAAATTGGCTTTAACTTACTTGATTGCCAAATTTACATAATAAAGTTTTGCCTTTTCAGATATTTGAGGTTTACTGAAAACAGAGCACCAAAGACAACAGCACTTCCCTGGTTTGTTTTTTTTTGTTTTGCCATCGAAGTATGCAAGCATATAAGGACACTGAAGTGGGTTGGCTTCAGAGAGATCAGCTAAGGCAAATGTAATCAGGATTAGGACTGAGGGGTGCACAGTAGGTGGATGAAGCAGCCCAGCTTTGTATGGACCCACTCCAATAACACTAGAGGATTTTTACTTGATGACTTGAGAGAAAAAAAGAAAAAAGCAACCAAGCTATAATTAAAGGACATGGTCTGTCCCTGGTAAAGTTAACACCTGATTCATACTTTGTTCCAGCATTTTAAACCACACAAAGTAACTATAAGTAAAAGCATGTAAAGTTTTCATGTGTGTTTGTGCTGAGAAAGACAAAACCATCTGTGCCAGACAAGGCTAAGGTTTCATTTCTTCTCTTTAATCTTTCTGTCAGTTCAGGGCATTTTATTTTCTCTCATTTATTTTGCTTTTTCTCTCCTCTTCCTCTCTTCACTCCCATCCTTCTGTTTTCTCCCAAAAAACAGCTCAGTATTTTCTACTTATGCCTCCTTCTAAAAGAGGGAAACTTCAGAATTGAGTTTCTCAATTTTTAAACCAGGCTCATATGACCATTTAATAAGCAGAAGGATGGAGCCCAGCTAATACATACTAGCCAGACTCTTCTTCTTAAATATGCAAATTCTGCCTTTGTAAATGTGCTAAATAAAACTTTTGAGAACATGTGATTTCTTTCCTAAATTTTTTGAATACAAAAAGAGAAAAATAATTGTAGAGTGAAAGGAACTGTAGCAGGTAGAACTAGCAGTACCTACTGAAACCATTAGGTGGTTTTAAATACTTCAGAAACATGTGTGTATGTGTGTGTCTGTGGAAGTAAACAGCCAGTGTTATTTAATCTGAGACTGCTGTCCTGCTACTTGCTTTAGCAGTGGCAACATTATAAAATATTTAAATATTATATTCTAGAATATGGATTTCAAGATTAATTAAATTTCAGTATTTCCAATCTTTTGGATAAGTATTAAATCACCATGAAAGTAGAGCACACAGATAATTCCAATAAACTTTGTAAACAGTTTCTAATGTGTAAGAAAAGGCAATATTAGGGAACTTTTAATAAACAGTGTAATAGCTTTATCCTTGTTCTTGATATATCTTAATGAGCTCCTCTGTGAATCAGTGCAATCACTTTCTAAAAACACACTAAATTTGTATTAACTTTTAATGTAATACTTCATATATACTTATCAAGAGCTGAAGTTGACATTATGCTCAAATTTCTAAACATGAGAAAAAATTAATCAGAGAAAAAGAATACCCAGCAGAACATGACAGTTCATCTGTAAGTTAACCAGAGGCAGGTTCTGAGCACAGAGAAGCCAGTGGTTCAGGGTTTTGGTATGTAAAGAGCTCTCTGAAAACCTGTCCTTTGAGAAATGAACAGGAATTGTGTAGACCAATACAGAATCTTGTAGCAGCTACAGATAAAACAAACTTTCCAAAAGAAATGAATAACCAAAGCTATATGGGAAAAACAGTAAAATCCTGGGACACACCATGGAACTAGAATGGTGGTAACCAATGTAGCTAACCAATACAGCAACATGGATGTTAAAAGCATTCTTCCCTCTCACACTTTTGCACAACACCTGGGAGGGAGTTTTTCTGAGAAGAAGCTATACCTGAGCCCAGCAGTTCTATTCAAACCACAGGGCTCACCTGGCTGCTGCTCTCCAACAGAAGTCATAAGTGGATACCCAGGGAAGAGCAAGAACAAAGCAAGGACATAGGAGAGTTCCCACCAAGAGTCTCCCAATCCCCAGCTATTTGTCAGCCCAAGGGACTGCCTGAGCCCTTGTGGCCTTCCTAAAATGTAGCAATACCCAGTGGATCTCTCTTGAAGTACAGCCCAGTCTACTCTTGTGTACATTTCTTGTATTCATAACCCCCAATGGCCAGGAATCCGTGTCTGAACCACCTCCCTCCGACTGTTTTAAAGCAAGATTGATTTAATTCCCAACAGACAGCAATCCATATCTCCAGGGCTCATTTTGCACACTACTGGTTGTGTGAATATGGGAATGTTACTGGATATTTACTCTCTTCTTGTTGTGTTAGATAAGTCTTGTAATGCCTGGGAATTTACTAAAATAAAAGCAAGACAAAACACCACTTTCAGAATTTGGCTCAAAATACATAAAATAGATCTTTAAAAACAAGTAAGTTACAGTGAAACCATTTAGGAAATCACTCAAATCACTTCCACAAATTACTCCAGATCTCTGCCACCTTTTTCTAAAATCCTGATTCTGAGAACTACTTTCCTTATGAGCTTTCAAATCAATTCACATGGTCTTTCTGTAATCTCTCATTAGATGTTCCACTTCTTCCCACTGGGGAATGGACAGTATATTTGGCTGCTTCTTGCTAACAAAATCATGAGGATACAGGCACATAATTGAAGCTCTTTCATTTTTAAAGGTGGTGAAACAGCTCAAGTTATTTTGGTTCTAAAACTGCTTAAAGAGATAGCCAGTATCTTGAAATAACACCTCCCACTGAAGCACTGAGGTTTGAGTAATGGCCAGGTAAAATAAACAAAGATACTAAAACTAGCAGTCTTGACAAATACATAATTTGTTAAAGCCAAAAAGGTAAATAAACAAATACAGTTTGCCCAAACAATGCAGTCAAAGCTTCTTCATTAAGAAAGACAAACTTGAATGTGAGGAGAGAATTCTTTTAACTTGAAATAAACTTAAGCTTGGTACAGGTGAAACCATTTTCACAAACACAACAAAGCAATAGTGAAAGTCTGGCCTTTGTGTACTGCAACATTAACACATTTCCTTAAATATTTCTCTTCCTTCAGGATGAGCACTGTAGCAAATCTAGTGCTTTTAAAGAACATAATGAGAAATTCGTTCAGTGAACGTAAAAGGTATTTTGTTTATAAGGAAATAACTGGAAAATGCCTGATTGGATTGACCCTACAGTTTACCAACAGCTTTAAAACTGGCACAAAAAATTTACACTCCTCTGTACATATAGGAATCAATATCTAAGACAAGTATTGTAAGTTCATTGCTCTGACATAGTTATCAGAAGAACTAAACAGCAGCTGTGGTCAGGCTTTTGAAGATTATAAAATGGCAGGCTGCAACTCTTGTGGCAAGCACAGGAAAGTGCTTTATTTTAAAGCACAGGCTAGTGGAGAAGACTTAGAAAAAAAACCAGGAGGACATTTTACTCCTTTTAAATTACTACTCTAAAAGCTTCTTGCCTGCAAAATGAACAAGTACATTTTACACTGACAACACTTTGCAGTCCTCCTAACTTGATGCCAGTAGTGAAACACAGCTACAGTCTAAAATTTCAAACCCAACAGTCTGCTACCATCAGAAGCAAATATCAGAAAAATGAATTACCAAAAGAAACAGCTTTGGCTTAAATAAATCTACTATAGAAAGCGACTAAATATACTGATAGATCATTAGAAACAAAATGGAAAAAAATACCAGTATTAACATAATAAAATATACTTAAAATAACTAGCAAATGTTACAAAACTAAAAAAAAAAACCCAAAACCAAACCAAACCAACCAACCAACCAAAAAAAAAAACAAAAAAAAAAACCCCAAGCCAACAAAAACCTTCTAAATTTTTTTTCTTTTCTCTGTTCTTTGTGAAATCTAACCAGATTCCCCTTCCTCCTTTTTTTTTGAAAATACGTGATCTTTTGTGGAAAAATCAACAGGTATTCATAAGTGGGAAAGGAAACACCAATATATTAAAGAATTGTATAAAATTTGAAACATTATGAAGTGTTTCCCAGACTACTTGGCTTTTGTATTTATATAACGTTTTTACAAAGCGCTTTTAAAAATATTAAATTTTGAAGAAAAAGAAAGAAAGGTAAAATTAACCCAGAGTGTCTGTAACCTAGAACTTAGCAAGTGTGATATTTTTAACTGCATATTCAGAAATACGCTTCTAAGTAATAAGAGCCATCATGGAGTGATTCATAGCTTCATGCAAAAACATCCCACAATATAAATCTTGTTAACCTTTTGAAAATCCCCAAAAGCTTATTACAAAGCTGCTGAATCCTGGCGTAACAAAACCTTATATTAAAGTATTTACTGTCCTCCTAAAAAGTCCATTACTTAAAAGAAATAATACACTTGAGTTAGTCGGATTTTATCATGTCTGGCACGCAAAGAAGTGTCAGACAGTGATGTATGTCAGATTAAATTATCCTAGTGAAATCATTACAGAAATTCAGGAGAAATAATTTCTCAGACGATGTTAAACAATAAACTGTTCTCCGTCTGAATTAATGTCGAGTTTACAGGGCAATGAGCATTACAGTGAAAAGACTCATGAAGAAAATGTGGTACCTTTCCTATTCTATTACTTTTCCCAGTTCTTGGAAACTACGTGCAACACCCTTGGAGACACTGGTTTTCAAATGGATTTGTTGCACGAAAGCTGATTAATTTTCTTCTCCAAATGAGGGACCTGTTTCAAGAAACGTTGCATATTAAATTCTACTTACTGAAAATATGCATTTATGACATTTAAATTATATTCCCCAACGTAAGCACTTAATTTTATTATAATTCCTATCTTGATCTAACTTTACAGTCATTACCAAATAGAACAGTGTGGATATTTGAGTAGAAGCACAATGCCTGAGTTGATTTTGAAGCTCCCAAGTTAAAGCAGAGTAAAACCCTGGCCTTACTGAAGTCAGTGAAAGAACTGATGCAGTTTTTACTGAAATCACTATTACACTCTTTACATTCTCTCTTCATCTGCCATGAAGGTAAAAATCATGATATTTACTGTATCCTACAAATACTGTTTTCTAGGGTTTAGAACCCATTCTTGAATTTCTTCTTCAGTTGTCACTCCAGTAAATAAAGTAAGATGAAAATATGTCTCAAGGTTTGTCCTGCATTTGGGGAGAAAATGTACAGAAGGAAGCCTTCAGTGGTAGCTATTGCCATTGAACAGTGAGGCTAAACCAGAAGTTCCATTACAATGTTAAGACAGAAAGAACTTTTAAAATTATGTTACATATTTATTTGAAAGTACTATTTTCTCAATGAGAAAATAATATTTTCCAACTTCTTTACTATTCTATTCTGCAAATGTACGCACACGAAAGAACTTCCTCTTATTTTTATAATGCTGATAAAGTTTTTTCTTCTTAGACATTACTCTGTGGGCAGCAATTGTTGGTGTCAACACTAAAACTGCTGCTGAACACTGTTGTTGCAGCCCAGAAAACAAATCATACCATGGGCTGCATCCAAAGCAGTGTGGCCACCAGAGCAAGGAAGGAAATTCTGCCCCTCTACTCCCCTCTCATGAGACCCCACCTGGAGCACTGCATCAGCTTTGGGGTCCTCAGAACAGGAAGCACAGGGACCTGTGAGTCCAGAGAAGGGCCACCAAGATGATCACAGGAATAAAACATCTCTCCTTTGAGGAAAGCTTGAAAAAGTTGAAACTGTTCAGCCTTGAAAAACAAAAGCTCTGGGGAGACTTTAATGTGCCTTTTTAGTACCTGAAGGAGGCCTATAAAAAAGATGGAGACAAACCTTTTAGCGTGTTGCAACAGGACAAGGGGTAATTGTTTTAACCTGAAAAAGGGTTGATTTAGATTAGATATAAGGTAGAAGGTTTTTACAATTAGGGTGTTAGTGTTAAAACACTCCAAGAAGTTGCCCAGAGAAGGGGTACCCCACCCCTGGTAACATTCCCAATCAGGCTGGGTGGGCATCTGAGAAACCTGATCTCGTTGAAGATGTCCCTGCTCACTGCAGGGGGTTTGGACAAGAGGATTTTTAAAGGTCTTTTCTGACCCAAGCCATTCTGTGATTCTATAAATGACAACCCATGTTTAATAAAAACATTTCAAAACAGAAAAGCTAAACTTTGAGATTTGCTTTGTTGCATTTCAGGGTATGATGGCTCATCTGAAAACTATTCAGTTAATGAGAACAGAATGCATCTGTCTCAGACATAATACTCAAAGACATATTATGTCCACTTCTCCTGAAGCATCCCTTTATCTCAATGTTTGGTCATCATCTGTGCTAAGTGTAAAAAAAAACTGGTTAAGCAAGTCTTGACACCTAGAACTGGCACAGTTGCAAAAGCAAACTGACAAACACTGTGTCTACAAAACCTGTAGGTCCAGCTTTTCACTTGTCTGCTTCTTATGACATCAAGTACCCAATATTAGGTGTTCATTAACTCTGTATTGCTGGGTGAACTCTGCATTCTAAGGAAAAGGAAGAGTAGCTTCAACTTCATTAATTCAGTATTTGTGTTTCAGTTCAGCTATTTGCACACAAATATTTTACCTCGTACATTCACTCTGCTTTTTATTTTTAATTTTATTCACTTTTAAGTAAAGGCTTCTGTATTTTTTTGGAAATCCTTCCATGATACCCATAACTCTGAAATTCCCGAAATAATTTTGGCAGACTAGAACTTCCTCTATTAAAATTCTCTTTATTAAAAGCTATAAGCATGTAAAATAATCACACCAGTATGTGTTTAAAGACGAGATGTCAAAATAATCAAAATATTTTTCTTATGGAAACTGCAAATTTACTGAAGCTTAGCTTTACATCAAAGTCAAATTCTACAATCTCCTATCAGTAAAACTTCTCTAGATTGCACTAGAACCTGAAGGCTTTTAGGCAATGTGTACAAGAGGAAAATACATACTGCAGCAGAAACATAACATATGGGGAGAGAAATTATCTATCAAAAATACTGATTAATACAGCCTGCTATTTTAGCCAGCTGGTTTGGTTTGTATTAGATTCTGCTCCCATATTCCAGTAACTCAGTAACAGAATATAAACTTCTATTATCATTCATTAGAAAAGGACTCTTGTCTGGTTCTGGATCGTGATATTTATGAAATTTTTATGCAGTTTGAAAGACTTTAATTTCATCTATGCTTCTTTTCTCATTTACACTCAGGTAGGTTATGTCAATCCTACATTTAGAAAACAGAAAATATGAACTGCTCATAATGAAAAGTGGACATCTACAGGTGTACGAACAGTCATCTCCATCTCAGCCTTTTTTTTTTGCTTGATGATTATTTTCTTTGCACATATTTGTTCTGCTGACTCCTGTCAAAAGAAATGCAGAAAATATAACTCCTTCCAAATAGGCTTTGTGTTTCTTTGAGCTTAGCAGAGCTGCCCTGCCAGGGGCAAGTCCAGGGAGACAGGACTGGTTAGAGTGCAAGTGGAAAATCTCCATAAACTCGCCCTCCACAGGAAGCCACAGACCCAACAGATAAGGTGAGGATAAAGTGGGTACACTGCATTTCCTTCCTAAATTCTTGCCATCACAGCAGAAGCTATTAACTGCTCCCTCCATAACCACAGCAATGTCAAGCCCTGTAGTAAAATGCCATAAAACACAGTTTATTGTGAGACACAGGGGAGAGTACAACAAAGAATTGGAAGAGACCAAGTTACATGCCAATGCTTTAAATTCTTCCAAACCAGGTATTTGCCAAATGAAACCACCATGCCCAGAAAGCCCTCAGGACAAAGCAAAACCACCCCAGCAGAGCCTGCCAATGCAGTCTAAGGACACTAACTCCTTCCCAGGCCTCATGTGGCAGTGGTGCTAAATCAGAGCCTGACACACCAACCAAGGGTGTCAGTATTCCACTTCATTCCACAAAATGCCTCAACTCTCTCTGCTTCCTTCTTATATTTGTCTCTGCTTCAATGGGCAGCAAAGAAACCATAAACCCCCACACCTTTTCATATTATCAAATAATATGTTTTACTACAGAAGCATGATTTTAAATAATACTCTGTTTCTTCCCATGAATTTTACCCTCTGCCTCTTATCTAGAAACCTAAAGTTAGAAGGCCATCTTCATTGTTGAATGCAGCTGTTACCCCTTGCTGGCCAGAACAAATGGATGGGAGTCTTCTGGGGAAAAGGAAAGGATATTTGACCTGCACAGTCAAGTAAAAATAAACTGTCCCTTGGGCAGAACACTAGGAATACAGTCTTGTTAGTAATGATTCTTCCTATGTGGCACATGCTGTATTTTGCAGGTTTCTAAAAGGTCCCATTTATGTGTTTGGCTCTTGAAATACACATTGACAAACAGTATCAGTAGAACATTTTCTTAGGCAGATTGATGAATACTAAAATTCTGGACGTCTGAAATTCTCTGTCCTTCTATACTATCTCTTCTATGCTATTATGTGTAATAAGCACATCTTTCTAGACACCCTGTTCTGGGATTAGATACATGGGGGTTTTGACACAGCTAATTTATGTGTAGTCTTCAGATGCTTTGCAACTGGCAGGGATAGGATGGTTAAGCAGGCTTAAAATGGTTAATGGTCATGTCAACTCTGGATCTTCTGCCCACCATCAGACCTAGTCAATAATGCTCAGAAGTGTCCTTGGCAATCTATGTAAAATAAGTTTGACTGTCTTACTTTGAAGCTCAGGGGATATGTCCATGTTACAAAATAACTTAAGCCAGAATACTCAGCGGAAACTGTTCCTGTGCTGGCAGTTTCATGAGGAATGCTGAAGCTGGAATGTGCATTTAGAAAATAACACAACTAGGCTCCTGAAGACAAACCAAAGAGCAAGAAAGTTTCAAAAATGTTGGAGAAGATTACTATGCTCTAAGCCTCTATGCTCTGCATAGAGGAAAGATTTCCATTCCCAGCACCAATGAATTCAGAAATTGTTAAAGAAGCAATTTTCAATAAATATTCAGCAATAATCACTCCAGAAAGGCAAGAAATATTGCATAGATGTTCTTATGAAATGTGATTACCTGACATACTGCTGGAAGTTATGGATATGTAATCATTCTTGTCCTTCTTCTGTCACCAATGTCACCTGCCAAGAAAAAGGAAAAAAAAATCCATGTAATATGTCCATAAATGCACATCTGCAGAATACCATTAACATTTAAGCAAGATAGAACATTTTGGATCTTGAATAGCATGGTCCATGTCTGATGGCTTAACACATTAAATTCAAAGCCCTTCACTTTGCTGCATGAGGTAACAAATATAAATCAGGTCCGAAGCAAGGTGGACTGGAGGAGCTGTGGCTAGCAGGGATTTGGAAGCAAGGTCTAAAAGACTGTGCCTACTGAATGCAGAGAAAAAAAAGCTTCTGCCCACTTCATGGAGCACTTTCCACAACTATTTTTGCAGAAGTTCCTCTAAGTCTAATATGCGACTTTAGGAGCTAACTGGTTTCTGCTTTACAGTTTCTAATTACTCTCAGATTCAGTAAAAACAGAAGATTCAAAGGAATTAGAAGTTCTCTGTTACAGTTACACCAATTCTTACTCAGTCATTTGAAATCCAGAAGTCTACTGACTTCTACAAAGTTCTGAGATGTAAATACTAATTTTGCTCATTTGGTAGAAAACTAATTTATATATACTTAACTTTTGAACAACGACATCTTTTGTTTTATTAACGAGACATCTGCAGCTGTGAAGAACTGAATCTGGCATTTTAAAGTCTTGGTTTTGATATTTAGATTGTGTCTCCCCTTCATATGTCCATACACATGCACACTGACATACAAACTATACTCTTTTTTCAGTTTGGTAGTGAAGATTGAACCCTGCAAGCTAATTTAGTGTCAGCAGAGAAAGTCATGGAGACCAGATAGGACATCATCCTTCAGCTGTGCCAGTATTTATAGCAGCCCTCATGTTTTTCACACAGATGCATCACAGGCAGCATGCCCTTGTTCAGCCATCCCCAAAACACAGTGCCCAGCTGGATGATCCCAGCTCACTCCCTAGTTTAAGCGCCAACAATCCAGCCCAAGCAGAGACAATCCTAGAGGCATTATTCCAGAATAGAGACAAGATCTCATTAGAATTTTTAAGTAACAAATCCTGGGCCTACAAGCGACCCCACTAATGCCTGTGGAAAACTAGCCTGAGAACAGTCACGCTCTCTGGAACATCCCCCCGTACTCAGCACTGGTGAGGCCACACCTCAAGCACTGTGTTCAGTTTTGGGTGAGTTTTACCTCACTTTAAAAAGAACACTGAGGTGCTGGAGCATGTCCAGAGAAGGGCAACAAGGCTCATGAAGAAAACATGTCCTGTGAGGAAGAGCTGAGGGAGCTGGGGTTGTTTAGCCTGGAGGAGGTTCGGGGGGAACCTCATCCCTCTCTACAACTCAAGGAGGATTTAGTAAGGTGGGGGTCAATCTCTTCTACTGTGACCACAGTGAGAGGACCACAGGAAACGGTCTTCAGCTGAGACAGGGAGACTCAGATTAGATATTAAAAAAAATAAATTTCACTGTTAGGGCAGTCAGGCATTGAAATAGGCTGCTCAGGGAGGTTATGGAGTCACCATCACTGGAAGGGTTTAAGAGGCACCTGGATCTGGCCCTGGGTGATGTGGTTTAGGGGTTACAGTGATAGTTCTGGGTTGATGTTTGGACTGGATGATCTAAAAGGCCTCTTCCAATATTGCTGATTCTGTGATTTTATGATCAGAAAATACCTTTTAATGTTAGTATGGAAGCGACATTTTAGAGAAGAAGAACCTCTCTTAAATTCTCCTGATCATCATTTTATGGTAGGAAACTGGTTGTTGTTAACAAACTTGTAGATTTTATTTCACTCCATCCATTCAGTGCCACAGCCCTGTCCGTTTTTCTCTTGGCCACCATCTCCTCACACAGGCAGCCTTTCCCTTGAAATAAATATCCTCCCCTAGCAGCAGGCTGAACACCGAGCGCATCTGCTGCGTTTAGGCAGGGGTCAGGAGGAGAGCGCAGGTGAGCCGCAGTGCCGGCTAATTAATGTATCTGGGACGCGGCCGCGCCGCTTCACCTCAGCCCATCGGCCTCCCGGGCGCTCCACTCCTGAGGCGCCGCTCAGGCGCACACGGTGTGGGCGGCACGCCCCGAGCCCGGCCGCGCTCTGTGCCCCGCTACTGCACACGGGGTGTGAAGCAGGGCCGTGCCCAGCGCCCACCGAGGGCCGGCTGCCGGCCCGGCCGGCGAAGGGCAGCGCCGCAGGGAAGGGCCGCAGGGAAGGGCGGCACGGAAAGGACCGCAGGGAAGGGCTGCAGTGCAGCGCCGCAGGGAAGGGCCACAAGGAAGGGCTGAGAGCAGCGCCGCAGGGAAGGGCGGCAGGGAAGGGCGGCAGGGAAGGGCTGAGGGCAGCGCCGCAGGGAAGGGCGGCAGGGAAGGGCTGAGGGCAGCGCCCCAGGGAAGGGCGGCAGGGAAGGGCTGAGGGCAGCGCCGCAGGGAAGGGCGGCAGGGAAGGGCTGAGGGCAGCGCCGCAGGGAAGGG
>VZRX01010747.1:49407-126058 GCA_013398075.1 Notiomystis cincta
CCCCCCAAGACACAAACACACATACACCCTCTCTCCCAAATAAAAAAGTACGAAAACATCCAAACAAACCCATAACCACAGAACAGCCTGTGCTGGAAGGGACCCACAAGGATCATCGAAGTCCAGCTCCTGGTCCCGCACAGGACAACTCCAGGAATGGTATCCTGACGTGTCCCTTCCAACTTAGCAGGTTCTTTGATTCTGTGATTCTGCGGATGGTACTATGTGCCTGAGAGCGCTGTCTCAGCTCCAGGAGCTCTGACAGGCGTGAGAATGTGACCACTTCCCTGGGGACACTGTTCCAGTGTCTGAACACCCTCTCAGTGAAGAACCTTTTCCTTATATCCAACCTAAATCTGTTCATGCCATGCTCTTGGGTCCCCTCACTCATCACCAGAGAGGAAAAAGAAAAAAATACACAACAATTAGTTTTTGTCCTTTCTAATTTCCTAATCACCTGAAATTATTTCTCCCTGTTGTATATTATATTGAATGGAAATGACTGATTTCAGGACATAATTCTATTTGCAAAGTAAGCACAATGCAAAACCTACTTAAAAGTTTTACAGCAGGAATCTCAATATGAGGAAGAACTTCTTTACATGAGGGATACAGAGCACTGGAACATGCTACCCTGGGAAGCCATGGAGTCTCCCTCTCTGGAGACATTTAAAACACACCTGGACATGTTCCTGTGTCACCTGTAACCTGCTCTAGGTGACCCTGCCTTGGCAGGGGCGTTGGACTGGATCATCTCCAGAAGTCTCTTCCAACCCTAACAAGTCCATGAAATGGTAAAATACCCTCCAGCACACGTGTGACAATGTGTTTTTACCTCCCTGTCTTTTCTCCTAAGTAAGCCACCCAAGATTTCATCTGGGCTCCTAGAAAAGATGGAATCTCTGTAATCTTATAAGGGAAAAGGAAATATCTGCTTGATATTTGCCATTGACAACACACACAACCAGAGGCAACAATGTAGTGTCTTTCTTTTTGCTACTGACATCTTGTGGAACTTCAAAATCCTTCACAGTTTGTCAATCCAGATTTGAGAGGATACAAATTTAGATGAGGCCTCCAATTAAAATCAGACTGACCCATCCCACCATGTCATGGGATGTCGTGAACCTCAACAATAAGCCATTTCCCAGAATTTAATTGTGGTTTGGTGACTCAGTGACACACAAGCATACTTGAAGTAAACAACTGAGTGTTTGAAACAAAACTTCTGTAAATAATTACTTACTAAACCTAAAATTATTGGTTTTGCACCAATCTATTAAAAAGGACGATTAAAAAAAGGATAAATACAATGTTCTTCAATGAATTCTGTATAAAGAGAAAAATTCTAGTTATCCTGGGAGTTTTGCCATTTTCCCTGATGAGAGTAGGACTTGGCATAAAAGCAGCTGTCACTTGTATAAAAAAACTAATTACAAAATGACTGTAAGAAAAGCTGGTCTTTTGTTTGAAGCATTACACTAACATATCTGGCTTTGGCAGTCTTTTTGTGTGCCACAGTCTAAAATGGAGAGTGTGCATCCTCTTTTTCTCCTCATACCTGCCTAGAGATGAAAGTTTCTTGGAGCAGGTCTTGATGTTGCTGTAAATGTGCAGCATCTTGCCCATCTGGCATCTCCACCAGGTCAATTTAGCAACCGCCAAAAGATACACAGTAACTGAGCTCATTTGTAATACCTGCTTTGTGATGATGATTTTAATCACCATTAGGATGATTATTTAAACCATTAATTAAAATAATAATAAATAATAATTAAAATCATCATAATAATTAAAATATTTTATTATTTTAATAATCTTCCCAAATGTCCTGGGATCTTTTCTAAAGGATGCTTTTATACCACATTTTATATGTCAGAAGTAATTTCCCATTTTTTCTTCCCAAGGAATGTGGCCCTTAGATGGAAACATTGTGGAAATACAGAACTGTTTATCCATTCTGGCATATACATAGCACAGTCTTCTGAAGGCACAACACAGCTTCTACTTCACATGAGCAAGAATATTAAGAGGTGTCTTCTTTAATTATAGCCAGTTCCTCTTGAAGGCATAGTTGTGTAAGATGTTGGAGGAAATCAGGTCCTTTTTAAGAGTCTACAGCTAGAAAGTATGTGAGCAGGCACAAAAGGGAAGGATGGGGGTGAGTCACAGACGAGGCTCCACTACATCAGGCCATGATCTCTGGGGGTCTTTATGGACACTGCAGAGTAAGTTTCTTTCTTGCCAGAAGTGACACAATTTTTATGGCTAAGCTCTGCTAACGTCACAGTGAGCAGGGAGCAGGCTTTGTTAGATTATCTTTTGTGTGCTGAGCACTTACTTGCCCACAAAAGAGCTACCCGAGGTCTCATGGCTCTGAGTCAGAGTCCCTGAGCTCGCAGCACCAATTCAGAGGCTGCTATCTCACATCCTGCATGACCTCCCTGATCGAGAGCTGCAGCAGCAGACTGAGTGCTGTGCTCCTTCTCCATCACTGGAGTTACACCCTACTTTTTATTCTTTTTTTTTTTTCAACAAGGTAGCCCTCATGATCATATTGGATACCTCAAATGAAAGCAGCAAAATGCATACTGCATCCTGATGCTGAGTATTGTTTCGGATCTACAGCCCTGCATCAGGAAAAGAATATCCTTATATTTAATATTCTTACATGCCCCAAAATAAATTTTTAAAAAGAGACATATTTGGAATCTTCAGCTCCTCTGGCCTAAATAGGTGATATTTGGAATTAATTCTCAGTCTTTGGTCTCCAATACAGAAGCACTGTCTAGCTATAAAAATATATAAAGCCAGTTACTAAAAAAACTTACTATTTCCATAATGAAAGGCAATTAACCAATTAGCATTAATCAGTGTAGTTAGGTGTTTTCCCACTTTCATCAAGTGCCTCCTCCTTTACAGGAATGCATCAGATTAACCAATGACCATATAACAGGAATTTGCCCAGGAGACCAGGGTGTTTTTGACCATATTCTGATGCTTCAGATTTAAATGGTGGCTTGCCAGCCTCCTCTAGGCCAGGGCCAGGGTAATTTTGTGGTTTGAACCCTGGCTCCTGCCCATACCATGAACCACACACCTTCTGGCAGGCCTCAGGCATCCCTTCCCACTCATCAAGCTGTACAGGGTGGACAAGCACTGCTGCCTCCTGTCTCTTCTGAAGGCAGGAACAGGTGGGAAAAATGATTTTGCACCTTTCAGAAGCACTGACAAGCTGCCTGGCTCCTTGCTGGACTGCTCCTTGACATCCCCTTTTAAAAGCCAGAGGAAGGGCCATGGGGTAACCTGGCTGATTTGCACAAGTCCCTCCTGTAACTCTACCTGCAACTCCCCATGTCTCTGGCTTATCCCTGGCACTCTTACACAACACTCTTACACAACGCTTGCCAGGAGCTGGGCTGCCTCCAGGGAGAGGAGCCTTGTGTGAGAAGAGGGGCTGGCAGACCCAGGGACGAGGTGGGGGAGCCTGCCCAGGTCCTGGGACACAGCAGAGAGCTGACAAGGGCACTGAGAAGGACAGCAGAGTGTGTAGGTGCTGGAATGGGGCACAGGGGGAAAGCTCCAACACAGTCAGAGTGAGCCCCCCAGGGCACCAGCCCCTCATGCCCTGCCATTCCACAAGTTATGGCACTACTTTTTTTTCTTGGGGGCTATCTTGGCTTGGGGGTGATGAATTATGGGATGTATCATCTGAATATTTTGTTCTGTAAACTCCCTCAGCGAAAGTTTCCTCCTCTCACTTTTAAATTCGTCTTTAGTGAAAAATCCAGAGTAGCAACTCTGCATCAGGAAAAGTTACAAGGTAGCTCACAGGCTGTATTGATGCCTAACTGAATTTTAAAATTTGTTTCAATATTTAACATTTCAATATTTAAGAGCAAAGCAAAATTAGTATTTTGGAGCAAGTTATGCAGAGGATTTTGCAAGTTATACGTATTTATTGAAAAATGTATAGACCATGGCTTATGGTAATAATACATTTATCATGAGCCAGCAGTATCTCTTCTCTTGCAAAACACAATGAAAAACTGTGCATTGCATGAGAAATAAAAATCTATTTAGTTTTCCAAATATGTTTAATGAAAAGCACCCATAAGAACTAGCTTGTAGGCACAAGCTCAGAAGTGGGCTTTGACTCATGCTTTTTATTGCGGATATAGCTCAACTCACAGGGACACAAAAACATGCAATAAAGCATAAAATCAAAACCACAGTGCACTATCTGTATAAACATTTGCAGCCTATCCCAAAACATAAGAACAAAAAAGGCAAAGAGCTATTGAGCTTTCTAATAGGAATGTCCAGTAGTTCTGTGTAATATCCTCCTCACACAGACTCAACTCGTGCTCAGCTCTGGGCAGGCATCAGCAGATTTTTTACAGTATGAAAGCCAGAAAATTATTACATGCAGACAATAAGTCTCATAAAAGATAACAGTAACGTCACTGTTTTACAGGTTTTTGAAAGCTCTTGTGTTTCAATAAGCAGATCTGCAGGATAAACACTACTGATTTAGACAGAAAAACTAATTCTTCCTATATCTCATTGTGGTAAGGCTTTGGATCTGGCATATGGTTTGCAGGACAGCCTGAATTTTAAAGCTGTTGATTTGAACATAGCTACAAAAAAAAAAAAAAAAAAAAAAAAAAAAAAAAAAAAGAGTCCCAGCACCACAAAATAAAGTAATGCAAGACAGAAGCAAGACAGAAGTTGTTTTTATGATTTCATCAAAACTTAATGGCTTACTGTATTGGGGTAAATAGATCTTTTTATAAGTGGAAAATATAATAATGCAATAGTATGCATGGAAAATATAAAAATGCATTTCTTCATAGGCAAAAGAAACAGACTTTGAGAGTGTCTGCTTGGTTTCCCAGTAGCCTGAACAGATGAGAAAGGCAGTTTCATAAGTATCATTGAAAGAAGAGAGAGGGAGACTGTAATATTACCTTTAAAACACCTGGGCATCTAGGAGAAAATGGAATATATAATTCTCCTCTCGCCCTGTACTTAAAGAAATGAGAAATGTTATCTCATTTCCAGAGTATCTCAAATCACTTATTATCAGGATCTGGAGCTGCTGACTGCTCCTAAGATGTAAAGGCTCTAAGAAATCTACTTACATTCAGCTTAACACTCAGTCAGCATAATGGGCTGCAGCCTTCTCTTTGCTTTACTTCATCCCCTAGCAGCAATGTCAGCTCTCCAGCACTTTGCTTTGGCCTACTACATGTGTACACAGGAGGGCATGAGAGGAGCACAGAACTGAAGACAGCCCTGTTTAGCCACTATTTTGATAACCAGGGCTCTACTGCCTCTGAGTGACTTTCTTGACATGAAGTGTTACTGTGCGAGCTAGCCAGGTTTGCCGCAGAGTAGCTGATCTGCAACTGTGAATTAAGTGATGTTTGTATCATTAAAGATTTAAGCCTTAATTCACAAAGATCTCTAACAACTTGAATAAATATCCAGTTGAGCAAAGATCCTGAAGGGCCAAAACTTATAGAAAAGCAAAGGAGGGGTAATATAAAGGATCTCTAATTTGAGTGATTACTTTGGTGTTTTTCTGAGACACTTCATGGCTTATGTGTTCTTTCTCCAGCACACAGGTGTTCCATTCAGACAACAGCTTTGACATAAAACTTCTTGTTTGTCTGTTTCGTTCTCTCGACTCAGGAAACATTAGCTCTCCCTGAAATTTCAACAAGGGACAGTTTACCTTCTATGCTAATTTCTCTTATTACTCACTTAGAAGTGTGTATTAGATGAAGGCTGTCTTGAATTACCTACCTACCACTCTGCAACTGAATAACGTTAGTTAATCCCAAAGATAATAAATTTCAAAGACTCTCCTTGAAACTGGTGAATATCCCCCCTTATGATGGAATAGATTAAGAAAAAGAATATTTTCTAAATGTCAGGAGGGGAGGTACCTGGATGAATCTCGTTAACATGAATGCATTTTGTCAATGCATCTTACATATGCTGTGCCTAAAAAATCAGTGAAGCAGAAATGAGTATGTTCTAATCTACAAATGTCACTCTGAATAGGGATAAGTATTACCCTAAAGATTGGTACTGGCATTTGTTTGAGCTATTTTCAGGGATTCAGATATGAACAGCAGAATCAATTCAGCTTTAGGCTTTCTGCTTTTCTTAACCAGAGCTTCGGAAAGTCACCACTTAGTTGAAAACATAAATTCTAAAATGAAAAAATATTCTAAATGAAAAATTGTTATCTGTATTGCAAGCTTTGAGTTACAGCATGTAAATACACAGAACTTTGTATAAAACCTTGGAAAAGAAAACAAGAGATGCTTTTACAGCTATGGATTTAGCCTCATGGGTTTTGACTATTGTGTGATTTGATGAGTTTCCAAATTTGATTCTATTTTTCCTAAAAACTGATAGCTGAATTGCCAAACCACTGAATTCTGAAATGTTTGACACAGATTCCAGACCTGAAATATATGGCTTAAACTCAAATATAATTGGGGAAAAAATTTGAAAGAGCTGATTTTCAACAAAATCAAAGTAACGGATCAGAACAAGAAGTTAGTTGTTTTCTGAAATCTATATCCCTAGCCAGCAAGAACTATGGTGGGAGAATAAAAACTAGCTAAAATCTGTGCAAGATCCTTTCCACAAGTCAAACTGGCAGACCTGGAGCTTTTGTCAGCCACTGCAGACGTGGCTCAAGGGAAAAAGGCAACAGAGAGTTGATGACAGTGTGTGACACACACCAAAAGAGGACAGTGCATCTCTGGATGTGTAGGTTCAGGCTTCAGACCAAGCAGTAAAGCAGAAAACATCCCTGAAGGCACACTGAAAGCACACCAGAGGCACAAAAAAGTGTGAGTAATAGAAAGGGAGGGACAAACACATAAAGTTAAATGATTAAGGGGCTGGACTGACATGTATCTGCTGAGAGTTAACTGTGGCTTGGTGAAGTGATGAGAAAGTGAGCACAGGATAGCCATGCAAGAGCAGCAAGGAATGATGGAAGAATGTGACTGCTATGGGAAATTTGGTCAAATTATGCTAATGGTTACTGGTGGACATGTAATTAGGTTAGAAGGTGTCAACGGTTTTAGAGAAATTTTTTCCTCTTTAGAAATGCAAATGACCCGGTACTTAAGGAAGACAATGGCTGAGCCTGCGGCCATGTGGGTGCGGCACCTCCCTGTCTGGGGGTTCCTCAGGAGGGACAGNCAGCTATATTTAAAAAGAAAAAAATCATGCCTGGTTTTAATTGATATTTTGAAATGGAAAACTCCATACTGCTGTTTCTGAGGTTCACCCAAAAGCTTGTTTTTCAAAAGGAAAAATTCAATGACTTCAGTAAAAATTGGGCTCAAATTGGAGAAAGCTTTCTGCAAACATTCCCTCTGAAATTTCAAAAATACAAACCACATGTTTCATAGATACATAAATACATTTATAATTATTATAAATAAATAAAGAGTTTCAAGTTACCTGGCAATAAGCTAGTGGTCATAAAATATGACTGTATTAAAACTATCTAAATGCCCATTTGCTTCTGGTTTTGGGCAGACAAAAGTCATGGAGAGAAGGAATAATACTTGTGAAAATGAAGTAGAAGCTCTTATTTCTCTTTTTTTTAAAAACAGAAAATTGCTCATACCCTCTGTAATGGCTTTGTTTAACCAGCACTGCATGATATTAACTGGATTTCAGCTGAGGATTTTCACAGCTCAGAAGTTACCATATTCAAAGTCCTATTCCTTTTTAACATTTTTTTGGGTTTTTTGAGAGCAAACACATAGCATATTCCCAACTAAATTATTCACCGATTTAATCTTTAAGGCAGGCAGAATTTCCAAAGAGGTGTGTTCTAATCTCTATCACTTCTCTTACCCATTTTCCTGACCTCACTGGGGGCCCAGTGCATGGAGGAGAGGACAACTACTTCTCAGGAGATGTATATATCCTAATATTAAGTACAAACATTATAGATGAGTGCCTGCTTTTGTGTGCAGACTGGAAATAAATCACATAGCCTAAATGTTAACAATGGCCTTTCAGTATGTCCGATAAAACAGTGATTTCTTCTTAATTTTTTTAGACCTCTCTTCTTGTTTGCTGCCTCATTTACAGCAAACAATAATAGAATTAAGCCCAGAAATTAAAAGAAAAAGTTTAATCGCTGATGATTTCGCTATCTCTCCCAAGCAAACAACAAAAGTCCACAACCTTTTAACCTTTTCCATCCTATTTGCTAATTACTTATTTTCTAATTAACCCATTATGCATCTGTCAGTGTGTTTTAAATTAAATCACTTTAATTGCTAGTAAGTAGGGTTTATTTAGTTCCTGGTATGGCTGTACGGGGTCATGAGTGGGGAGCTGTTGAACCACTCTGAGTTACAGGTGGCTCTGCAAAACTGCTGAAGTTGCTGAAGATAAAGAGGAGTTAAGCTGCTTTCCTTAGGTGATTTGATTTTAATGTCTAGTGGCATATTTCTAATGGATGAAAGTTTACTGCAAATACAGGAGGGCGTGTTTTATTCCTAGCTTGTAGATCCCCATCAGGCATTAATTTGTTGCTGGAAATAATTTTTAATGAAGGAATAATTATGTTAATAGTTCTAGAAAATGCCAATACCACAATGCTTACTTTGCTGCATAGCAGAACTCTTCCAAATGCAACACAACTATGTATTAACAGCCAAATTTCAAAATAAAGAGAATAAAAAAGATCTAACACACGGGACATGTGGAGTTTTAAGTATGAGACTAACAGTCAACCCACTTGAAAATCTACATGCAAAACACTATAAAAACTGGTGATAGCTTTAAGGATAGACATAATGTTTAATGAGGACAGACATAAAAGATTTTGTTCTCTGTAGCACAGCCCCCTTCTACCCCTTGCATGACCTGACTCGCTTCACTGACTCTGCAGAAAATACCCACTTTTTTGATGAGTTAGTTTTGTGCTGGGTTAGTGAGTTGAATTGTCCCTGTGAGGTGGCTGGTGACCACCACAGCTGGCACCAAGTGGCAGGAGACTACAGCTGCTTGGAGGCAAGGGGAGGGAGATGAGGTTCACCCTGTCTCATAAAATGGCACACCAGAGAAACACAGGATGGATTGATGTTTTTTGTAAAAGACTAGGGTATTTATGACTCCATGCACTGAAATTACTTTGTAATTGTTAAATTATTTCCAAAGTTTTCTGAAAAAGCTTTGAAGATTGTAAGTCTTGCACCATGGGAAAAAACCCTAAAGACAATGTAATTCATTATAACTCTTTTTGTCTTTAGATCCTTATACACTGAAGAAAGGCACTAAAAAGTTCTACTTGTATGTTCTGGAAAATGTCAATATGAATAAGTAAGGTGAGTCTTCCCTAGGTAAAGTCATGACTCTAGTACTACTGAGACATGAGAATAAATTTCCAGCAAGAATCCAAACCCACATCATTGCTAAGTTACCTCAATTTAACAGTGGATTAAAGACCACACAGAGGAAAGACTTAGCTGACAGACTTAGCTGACAGACTTAGCTAGCTGGACTTGCCACACAAACTTTGTTCTGAAAATTTGTTAACAACACTAAAATCCAAGACCAGCCTAGACATTAAATATTTTCTCCCCAACTTGTACCAGAAAAAAGTAAGCCTATGAAATTAGGAGTACCATGAATAAACAAACAGAATAAACAGTTTATGGAGTAACATGAATAAGACCTACAATAACCCATCCAAAAGACAATCTTTCTGAGCAGTGAGGAAGCTGCTATTGACCTCTTCAGCTTGCTATGTCATCTGTGTTTTTTACCTTCAGCTACCAAGACACAGCTGGGAGATTCTGGTGCAGCACTTTGCTGCTGCCAGATTTCCACTACTGCCTTCACCCTGCCGCCTTCCTCGCTGATCTCAGTAGCTGCACACCTCCACAGGCAGCGTGCCTGGGAAGCTCAGCTCGCCACCCCCCAGGCTCTGTGCCCCCCTCAGCAGAACACCCCGTCTCTGTGTTTGCTGGGAGAGCACTTCCACTGTGAGACAGCTCACAGGTGCAGAGGAGGAACATGAGGGGCTGCAGAATGATGTAAACGAGAACGGGAGACTTTAAATTGTTAACAGGGAGCTTTTGGATGGCCTTCAGGGACAGCACAGCCTGTCAGAGAGAAGCCATGAAAAACTCCACAAACAGATGTATCTGCTGTACAGAGAGTGAGGATACAACCAGAAAGCTTACATTTGCTCAGAAAAGGTAAAGATGCAAAGATGAGCAATGGAACTGCACTAAGACTCAGGAAGATATTTCTAACAGCTGATCCTGAATATGCTTTAATATTATGTGACTCATCATAATATGATCCATATTGACCTGTCCTGAGACGATGAGACTTTGGGCAGGTGTTCTAGAAGCTTAGACTGATAGAGAAAGCCAAACCACTGAAAGAAACAACAGCTTTAAGGGTGGCCTGCTTGTAGGTGCACAGAGGCAGAGGTCCATGCTGGAGACAACACACAAGGAGTCCAAGCCTCTGGAAGGACAGCATGGAAAAATCTGGCAGGGGAAATTCAATTGTAAGGCCCTGTTCAGCACCAGCTGCTTCCCCTGAGTTGTGAGTTGCACATCTGAAGCGCTTTTGCTTTGTCAGTGGTTTGGCTCAGATCTTTCTAGTTCACTATTGCCTGCATTTGACTCCTATTTAGGACTTAGGGCATATATTTATCAAAGCAGTAAAATTAGGGGTCTTGAAAGGGCAGAGGGAGGTCTGTATGGAAGCAGCATCCTCCCAATGTCTGAAACAAAACCCTTGTATGAGCAGATACAATTTCCCCAGAAAGCGCACCAAAAATCACATGCATAAATCTTATCCACCCCTTTAATCAATTTCATTCAACTCTCAATGCTACAGTGTTTCATGATGGCTATGTGACTGAGGTAACACCAAGGTATCAATCTGATTTTCTTTGCTCTCCTGAGTTAGTGGGATGGGCCAGGCTTTTCTTTTAATACACAATTCTCTCCTCTCTCCTTTCTCCTCCTTTCCAATTTTCCAATTAATCTCTCTCTCTGTTCTAATATCAAATCTTGTTTGTGTGACTGTGCAACAGGAAAACTGGATGTAGCATTTCATTCCTGAAGATCTCAGCTACAGGGGTTCCACTGCCAAATGCCAAAGCCATGGCCCTGGTGCCTCCGTCTCGTGTGCATCTGCTGCCTGACAAACAGATCCCTGAGGAACACAGCTGCAAGCAGGGGCAGTCACCATTCAAGGAAAACTTTGGTTTTAGACATTCAGCAGAGATGACTTCAAAGGTTAGCAGGAAAATGCTGAACCCCACCTGGTATGGAGCCCCAGGGGCAAGAGAGTGATAAAGCAGGGAGTGCTCCCAGAGGTGCAGCACACGGAACAGCTTCAAGGAACTGAAGAGTTTTCTGGTTAAAGCTCTATGTAAACACACTGCACTGGTAAGGGGTGGAAGATACAAATGTGAGGACTATCCAAGTCAAGTTACCAAATGAATTTTCCCTGCTTATCTCAGGAAAGACTGTCCTGGAAATAAAGACAATAAGAGTTAAAGAGAGTGAAGGGAGAAGCCACAAGCAAAACAAATCCAAAGCACAAGACAAGACAGAATCACTACTTTTCCAGTAGATTTCAGTCCTCCATTTAGTATAATTTCTATTTAACTAATATGCAGTTTGATTTTAGCCAGACACTCAGAGACAGTTTTTATGCCACATCAATCAGGAGAAGCAGAATGGGAAATCATCCTTGTATTGCTGATACTGAGGCTTCCCATTATTTATTTTAGCAGCATCACATAGGTATTAAAAGGACAGTGAAAATACATGATCTTAGAAGTGATATTCCACATACTTCCCACCAGGCTTATCTGGAAACATGCTAAAATAAGCATCAGAGACATTCTTTCCCTGTTGCTTGTCATAGTGTCTCAAGTAGAAAAATATTAAGTGTGAAAAGCAACACAACAATCTAAATTAAGGATGTGGGCATTTTCCCATCCAGTGATGGGAAGGAGCTAATCTATCAGAGCAATTCTAGAATTAATAAGTTTCATAAGTATTAATATATGGATCTAATCTACATTCAATGTTATCCAAATTACCTTGTGCTGAAAGAACAAGTTCTGTATAATGAAGAGAAACAAACGAAGCTCACAGAAAAATAATTAAGGTTGGGGAGTTGCAACGGGAATTGGAGTCAGCACTGCCTCATGTTCCGTGTTGAAAATTTATTCTTACTGTTACCCAGCTTCCTCATCCATAAGGTGGGGATGATAATATTCACTTCAGTTCCAACTGTATGCCAGTAAGATCTACAGATAAGCCATCAGAACTGCTATTATTAATATCATATATGCTTGGCATGCATTTTTTACTTCAAAACAGTTTTGCAGAATGCATTTCTGGTCTACTCTTAGTGTTTAGGGAATCACTTTTTTAGACTTCAGAAAAGTTATTCCCAATTTATTTACAACACTTGGGCATATTCTTTGTCGTTGACTTTAATTCTATTTTACAGCTTATTAGTTTTATGGGATTCTGTTCTCTGTACGATGTGAGAACACAGGAGCGCAATGATTCAACTAACACCAGTTTTAACAACCAGCCAGATTTAACAGGCTATTTCTTGTTGTATCCTATAAACACTGTGAGCAGCCAATCTGATAGTTAATGATGCAAACCATAAGCAGAGGTAGTGTTTTGTGCCAAGATACAATATGTGGAGATTGCAAAAGCTCATAGTGAAATTTCTGTGGAAAAAAAAAAAACAACAGCATGGAGGTTTCTGTTACTTTGTGCAATTCAAAACAGAGTACCTCTGCTATGAAAAAACAGATAGATTAATTAGAAAAAACCCCAGAGATATTGAGAGAATGAGAGATCACCTCATATTGCTCATGAAAGGTATCTGCAACCAGCTGCAGGAAAATTTTATCAGAACATGATCCCCAGATTTATTTTCATGCTCTGCCATCCACTAAGAGACTTTGGTCTAAATGACAAAGCAGTTTGCTTATATGGGAAGCACAAAATGTACTAGCTTCTAGAGAGGGCTTATTTTTTAGTATCTGTGAAGTTGTTGAAGAATCTTACATAAGAAGTTATTTATAATGACTTAAAAATAGAATTTTCTTTGAGGTATCCTATCCAAATTATAGGGAAAAAAAAGACATAAGAAACAGGATGAGATATGTTTTTAAACCAGGCTTCCTTTTTTTTTTTTTTTAAACATCTTTGTAGATCTCTCAAAAGGGAGATTGGTATACTATCAGCATTTTCTGAACTGGCACAGAAGCTACAGGGGATTACGGACTATAAAATGCTGTCCTTGATGATATGCAGACAATAAAATGAAAAAAAAAAGTCTTAAAAATTCAGAATGAAATAGCAGAGTTGGCAGTAATGACCTGATTCACAGTTCCTGAGTGCTGGAATTTGATGGTACCAGATCATTAGAAATGCCTTAGTAACACAGACATCTCTCCTGAACAAACTGACATTGCTACAGTCCATCAATTTGCTGGAATTTCATAACCACACTAGATTTTATTTCTCAGGTATTGTGGCCAACAGCTGTAGCCAAAATATGTGTCTCTCTTCCAGTTATCTTTTTTTTCAATCATATATCCTTCTTCTACATTTTATAAGTATTTCTTCATTTTGATTTTATTCATTCTTACACTTTTTCTGTAGAATAATGGGCTATAATTCATGAAAAATCTGCTCAGCTGTAGAAATAAATATTTGATCTTTCATGACAGCTTTAAGATGTCATTGTCAGCTTTAGGATATCTGTCTGTATTAGTCATCCTGCCAGTATTAAGATAGTAAGAGAAAAGATAAGGGTCTGCTGGAAGGGCCATGAAGCTAAGGGAGTCTTTCCACTGATGTCAGCTATTTTGTACCATGTTCCTCTAGCAAGAGATTAGGACACAAAGAAGAGCTTCTCATGCCAAATTCTGTAGTTCTTCATTTGCACCCATTTTCATTGAGCAGGCTCAATAAAGTCTACTGGGACTGTCACTCCTGCACCCTTTATAGAAGTTTCAATGATTTCACTGATGGGTGAAGGGGAGCTTGGCAAGAGATGGCTGAGTGCCACAGATGGGGAAAGGGGAGGACAGAGGACCTGCTGGGGCCTACAGCCACACAGGGCCATCAGCACCAATCCTGTCACCTGAGGCCAGGTTTGCAAGGCTGAGATGGATGTGAAAAAATGAGATCAAAGTGGGAAAAAGCAATTAAGGATCAGTTGTCTATTGGGGAGGAGAGTGGAGTGGAGAAAAGAGGTACAAGGGCAGCAAAAAGGAGGGTCAAGAAATGGCAGAAGTAGTAACAGCAGATGCAAATGATGTTAACCAGGGCTGCCTGGGGTAACAAGGAGGTGGGGATGCACTTGAGTACTGCAGCCTGTTGTCCTAAATTGGAACACCAACCAAGGCTGTTGTTCTGAGCACATCACGTGTGCTGACCTGCCAGCACACTCGGGAGGACTGAGTGGGACGGGCACAGGGAACATCCAAGGCGCATGGATCGAGCACTCGGTGTTGTCGTGGTGGTGCATGTACCAAGCCTGACAGCATCAGCCTCTTCCTGACCTTCTCCTCACATGCACACCAGCAGAAGGAAACCCTCTCCCACCAACACTGCGTCATCTCCCCGAAACGGCATCAGCTAAATTGATAAAGGCGGCGGCACTTTTCCATTGGCATAGCTTCGTATGTATTAGGGGCTTTGCCAGGATAATTTCACTAGCTAGGAGGGGATGATTATTTTTAGATGTCTCTACACAACATATGTATGCTGGAAAAATCATCTGAAGTCATTTCACTGCTTGCCTAGTCCCAAAGAAGGAGTTAATGTCTTCATATTCAGCAAGTGGGAGAGCAGGTAATGAAATTGAATTGCCCATTTCTTCACAAAAATGCTACATGAAACTATTGCATTCCTACATTGAAAGCATTATTTTGGGGACAGACTATTGTCTAGTTTAGCCAGAAAACTAGGCAAAAGTCTCTTTCTTCCAAATTGTTTTTTCCATTGGTGCTTTTCTAAAATAACCCTTAGATTTTTTTTCAGTTTGTTTCATACAGACAAAATTTTCCTATAAGTATTACTGCCTTTAGATACAGCACAAATTATCCTTAAAAGGAGTATATAGTGTATTATCCTCACAGATATCAAATCCAAGTACCCCCACTCGGAGTGTAAACTACCGATGCTGAAATAACGAAGGCTTTTTTTTCCAGCAGACAGATGTGCTGTTTTTGGGTGCCAGCTGTGCTCCTGAAGTTTGGTTCAAATTCTGAACTGAGATGCCACAGAACAAAAAAAAAAACATATATGAGAGTCATTATCCTTAAAAACAACAGGAAGTTCTACAACTCTCAAAGACAGCTAGACAAAAAGAAGAAAAAAGGACTTGCTCACTAACAAGAAGGCTTAATAAAATTCAGAGACCAGCCTGCAGAAAGAAATCTGATTGCCTCCACACCAAGACACCTACAGTAGATATAAACCCATAAATGTCACTAAGTATATTAACTCTGATTAATTACAAGGTTCTTTTATTGAAATCTGTTCCATTTTCAGAGACAGTGTCTGAATGTCTACTGAATAACCACTGAAAAATGTCCACTTGCATTCACAGCAGATTTACAACTGAGCAAAAGCACTGTTCAATGCTACAAAATGCAAACAATTGCACAAAGCAGCATAATACTGGAGAATCCAGGCACTCCTAGGAGGAATCTGAGATTTGGGATGTTAAGCCATTGCCAGCATATTTCTTGCTTGGTTTAGCTACTAGAATATTTAAAAGTACCATACATTCTTTATTAATGTTCTCTCAGGAAGACCAGTATTTTATACATAGTGTGTTTGTTGATAGGAGGAAGATTTGAGGCTGCTAAACAAAAAGTTCTACTTGTTAGGATTTGTTCATCACTGAAATAGCCAAGAGTTTGGAAGTATATCAATCAACATGCAATGTCAAAAATCACATTTACAAGGTAAGTAACAAAATAATCTGTATGCCTTTTTTGTTGTTGTTACTGCTCAGTGGGGAAAACTTCTGACATGCAGGTAAAACTTATTTTTTTAATTACAAGCTATTGAAATTCCCAACAAATTTTAAAATAATTAAATCAGATGGAAAGAACTTGCACTAATTTTATTTTTAAAAAATCATGATGAATATATGGGCGGATGACTTTCCATAATTCTTAGGCAGTGGTAATCACAGTTCTCCTGGTCTCTGATATAACACTCAGATTTTGTTTGAGGCCCAGATATACCTTTTGGCAGCTGTACACAAGAATGATCTCAAATGAAACCCTCTTGACAATGATCGTCAGTTCCCTGTTTCAGGCGGTTGAATAAAGATGACATTCACCTGAAATACTTGACTTTGCAAAACCAAAAAAACAACAAGAAGTCTGATCCTGCTCCTGCTCCCATTTCACTTGAGAGAATTTTTCTCTACCCACTGCTTATATTCTTTCATGGAAAAGCAGAGATAGCTCAAGGCAGCAGGCAAGGTAGGCAGCAGCCTGGAGCAGAAAGCTGCCTACACCACCAGGAGAAGAGGAGCGCGGCGCTCATTTGCAATTCCAGCCCTCACTGGTGCACTGTCTCACAACTCAGATGCACTGCCTGAGATCAAGGCTTTCAGATGAAATTTCACCAGTGCATGAGTACCCACTGTTTATAAGTATCAGCTGCTCTGGAGCTGGACAGCCAGTTTCTGAAACATTCTCCTGTCTTACCAAATTAGTACTACCATGTAAATCATCCAAAGAAATCTACATTTTTACATACTCACCAAATGTACACTCACTTGATGCTGGGCAATGCTTTCTTCTCTCAGTACTTTTTCACAGCTGGTGGATATTTTGTTTTGTCTTGTTTTGTTTTCTAAATCCATGTAAAACAACTCCAGACTGATTTCAGTTCCATGCTGCACAGATTTCTCCCAGAAAAGATGGATAATTTTCTTTCTGTGCTTTCAGGGAATATTTAAATATTTTATATAAAAAGAGAAACAGCTTCAGCAGGGCAGCCAAGAGACCCACACTCTGGCTAATTCCACCTACCTATCAAGGAAGCTCACAACCAGAGATCAAATCAGACAAGATGAGAGACAGAAACAGTGCTGCCAACCTGCTCTGTTGTGTATTGGGCTCTCCTCCTGGTTTCGGGAGACAGGGAGGGATACAACTTGCCTGGCTCCAGAACTGAGCACTGTCAGCCCCAACTCACCAGCTCAGGGGTGACTTTGCTTCTGCTCCTCTCCAAGGCATCTCTCATTATGGGCAGCTGAAAGGGGTTCGTGTATAAGTGCAATAGGGAACACTAAGAATTAAGCCTGAAATAACCTTCAGACACTGAGAAATAGGGGTCACAAAGCAAAATCTTCATGTATTTATCTACATGTAAGTCCTGTACTGCACTTAGCTTTTTGATCTCAAATAAAATCATTTGTCTCTCCGGTGTGCAGGTGCTCATCTCCTTAAAGGAAGGTAGGTTAAAGCACATACTCAGTTCGTTTGTCTTCTTTCATCCCACTCCATACAGACTCTTAACATTTCATCTTTCTGGTCTTCCTTAAGAGGGAGGAAGTATAAGAAATCAGTGGGTGTTTTTAAGCACTTTAGATGCCAAATTATGAGTTGAATGGTTATAATATGTTATTCAATTCAAATGAGTCTCTCTGTGTCCTCACACTTTCAAGATTACCCAAAAGATTACACTTCCTTAGAGCTGTCTGTATCACCAAATGAGAAACTTCAGATAAAAATCAGGTATTTGCAAATTCTTAGTCAGAAACTATTGCAAGTGTCATTAGCTTTCCAAACTAAAGCATTTAGAAAACTATTTCACCAGTACAGAGGAAAACGTAGCAGGACACTATTGATTAGAAAACATCAGAATTAGTATTATTTAGGTCGGGGGGGTTATGTGATAATATTTTCTTGTTAAAATGAGGTAGGTTGTTAAAGATGTCAGAAAATTACATGTTAAAGATGTCAGAAAATTACAACAGGGACTTCAACAAAGAAAAAATACCCTTTGATGTTGCCAAGAGAACTGGGAAGAGTTTTGGAGTGGAACATATTCTAATCTGTTTTCCTATATGGGAATATTTTCCCAAAACAAGGTCAATGGCTTCAGTCTGATAACAATGATCAGTCCCCAACCATTTGCATGAATCCTGATTTGCAGAGAGAAACCTGAAGGTTTTTTTTCCACATCTGTTCCTGTGGCTGGCTGCACAGGGTTTTGCTCTCAGTACAGAGGTACACTGCACACACCATGTGCTACTGCCCTCGCTCCTTCTCTCTGCTGCTCTGACAAGGCAGTGTGCTGGGAAGGAAATCTGGGCTCGTTAATCTCGCCAATACTCTGCGCCGTGTCATGCGCTGCTCATTAGGAACGACGGGCACCCAGGCTGTCTCAGCCCATCACTTACAGAAGTTACAGGAGCCTTTCCCATCTTGCTGCTAATAAAGACATGAAGTCTGCCACTATCACAATTGTCTTCAGAAGAAGAAAAGCAGCAAGTGCTAATTAAAGGAGGTGCCACAGTAGGCTGTACATTAAACGCCATTCAGAAGGAACACTGGAGTGTGAAGGATGGAAAGCTTGCTTCCTTTTTCCAAGACACACAGCTGAAAGTTAAACATCAAATGACCTCTCTGAAAGAGTACAATCTCAATCTATTTTCCCAATTTCTGTATAGTAATGAAACATCCCCAAGCCTTGCATTAAGAAATTAACTGCAGTGTTCAACAGGCTCTTAGCATTTCAACAAGTTTAAAGTCTGTTCTTTCGATGCAGGATCAGCTCCAGTCCAGCAGTGGATTCACTTCATCTGTCCATACAGACTCACTGTTGTAATTTGTGAGCAGGATTTGCAGTAAGTGCAGGGTGAAGTAGTGAAGGACAGCAACAACTGAAAGGGGTTTCATCTTACAGGGGTTTATATAAATTCTGGTGTACTAGAGGGTACCTATATGGGACTACTATAGCAGGTCTCACCTGAGACAAAGCGAGCATCTCCTGGTTGTGACTAAGGGAGATCTGCCAGTTGTGTCTCTCTCCTGCAAACCCAGGCCCATTTATGCTAGCTTCAAACACCACACCAACCCTAGGCACCATCTTACACTGCTCATCTCTTCCCTTCTGTCAAGTGTTTTTCCCAATACAGGGTTCTCTTACTGTAGACACAACTGCCATGTCCTGCTACATCTACAAGCAATGCTGGCTCTTCTTCACAGCTAACTTAAATCCATCTCACAAGAACTGTTGTCATGGTCTTCCCAATCACCTTTTTGCAAAACTAAGCAGCTGCCCTTTGCTAAAACCTTACTTAGAACCCAAGTTTCCCATGTCTTTGGTATTTCTTGATACTCCTGTCTAGACTGTCTCCTGTTGCTCTCTCTCTCCTACAACACTAAACTGGAGCAGGTGCTCCACCTGGGACTTCAGCAAGTCAAAGTAATTATGCACATGTTTTGCAGTCATTACTTAGGGCAATCTACATATTAATTACTCCAGATTATTCTCCCTGAAGTAAGCCTGCTTTCGGTTTACATTAAACTATTGTAGAGATCACACTGGAAGAGAAATAAAGCATCCATTTACATAGCTCACCTGGAGCAGTTGCTCTGGCTCAAGTTTTGAGGTGATATTTTTCCAGACTATTATCATCAGCATATGCCCATATACAAATTTATGCATTCCCCCATTGCAGACCTGATGTCTACGTCCATCCTGCATAAGATTGTTAAACTTTCAACAGTTCTGCACTTTACTGAGAGCTACCAAAGACAGAAAGAGAATGTCAGTGAGCATTTCTGAAAATAAAACATAGTTTCCTAAGACCATCTTTTTCAGCTATCTGGAAGCAATCTAGATTTATTTTTATTACTGTAATGGACAATTTTTTTATTGTAATAGAGTAGATGTCATTATTGTTCACCAAACAATATATTTCAATGAAATCTTAAACGTTATTTTACAGGACTAATCAACACATCAGAGCACCAATTTTCATTCACAGTGCAGAAAAGGTCAATATGCAAATTGCAATAAGCTAAAATTGGATCCGCTCTGAGTAATGCCCAATCAAGTTAGTGAAACTACATACTGAAGACAAAGTTTGGCTTTTTGTTTTACCTCTGGTATTTTGAATCTGTTCTACAGACTAATGCGGGATTCAAAATGTCAGGGAGAAAAATGAGAAATTAAGTAATGTAGAAATACCATTTTCTGTCGTTATGCACAATCTATTTATACAGCAGAAATCTTTGCATTACTTTTTCTGTGAAAAAACACATTTGATTATCCATTGGTTTTTCTGCTTTTCTTTTATTTCAATCTTTTTCTATTTAAATTTGTGTAAATCATAAAATTACTTATTACTTCTATATACATATTAGATGAACCTTAGAACAACATTAGCTTTTTTGTTGTTGTCATTTTTCTTTTTTTTTAAATCAGAGAAACAACAATAATAATCTTTTAAGCTGTTTGAATACACCTGTATAATTCTGAAGAGCAGTCTGGTCAAATATGATCTCAAGCCTTTTGTAGGTGACAAAGAATTTTGTAAATTATTTTTTTCATAAATTGTGAAATTTTAACATCGTATATAACCATAAGTAAAATAATCCTAAGACCAATGACTTTCATGAATGCATGATTAGAATATTTTTCTTCTCTTTAATATCTGAGATCTTCAGATGGATGGGGAGGGAAAGGCAGAAATCATTACGTGCAGTAATAGTCCCATACTTCATGTGCAAGTTTGTAACCAAGAGAAGGACTGAAATATATACAAAATATGTAGCAGTTACTGTACCTGGAAAGTACCTGGCAAACTGGTTAATTTTGCATATTTATGGCCATGATACTGGTGCTTAGTACCTAAGAGGCATCAGTTTTGCTGGGTAAAATTGCTCTGGAATAAATGGAGGATTTGACAGGTACAGCAGTTATATGTACATACATCTGAATCCACACATTGAAAAAGTCCTTTGGGACTAACTTGTTCTGGAATAAAACATGGAAGACAGGCACGTTTACAGCAAAGTCCCCAGATGAACTATCTTTGTTTATTAAGGAGGGCTTTTGTTTGGCATAAAGCTGTTTAAATTTGTAATTTTTCCCAGCTTGAAATTTCATACAGGCTTCAGTCCTTTTATTTTTCAGGTATGCTCTTCATGTTTTTCTTTCTTAATTACCAGTAAGAAACTCCTAAATGCTTCCATTAAAGTGTTACAATATTGGTAGGCATTAGTCTATCTTCAATTGTTCTTCATATTTTAGGGTTTTTAGATCATGTCAGAAAAAGATGCATCTGAGGATGGACAGTACTCTGCAAAATACATGTTTTAACACTACAGACATGAAAATCTGACAGGTCAGAACAAAGACCATGTTACTTGGATGCAGTCCTATGTAGAGTGAAACATGGAGAATATGGCATTTTTCCTCTGTCCCCTTCCTAAAAACTGCCAGTGTTTGTTTTTGACATATGATGGGCATTCAGCTGTTACCTTTATAAAAAATCTATTAGACACCAACACTTTTTTCTTAAGTGGCCGTAAATCCACTATCTTTTAAAAATATTAACATTTATGGTGACTGAATTTCCTCTGCCATCATATAGCTTGGTCACACTCAACTCTGTCAAATCCTTGCACAATTCTTCCCAGTTGACTCAAGCACCTACATCAGGGTTTATTACTTTATTACTTCAATATTAACCCCTTCTTCTAATGCCTTACAGGATTCCCCCATTGTAAAACTCAATCATTTACTCCCTATTGCTTCCTAACTTCTAACCTGCTATTAATTCACTACAAGAGTTTCCCTTTCATTGCACAGCAGCTTTAATTCTTTTTAAGCCTTCAGCTTAAAAAGAAAAAAGAACCCTATTAATAACTTCTGGAAATTCAAGTAGATTTTAACTGGATCATAATTTTTACCCAAATCATTGCCTCCCCTGAAGGATTGGGTAGACTTGTGAATTTTGACCTCTTCCTGTTAAGCCAGGCTGTTTAGCCTGCACGATGACCAACACAATCTGAAATTATAATTGACTCCCTGTTCCTGTTCATTTCATGCTGAAACACTAAACTGTAGCAGTGGTTTGAGATCACTCATCCTGATCAGCTCTCTGTGCACATGTGACAGTCTGGCTGTCAGAAAATGAAAAGTTCTGAATTATGGAAATTCTTTTTACAGGATTGTCATTAATCATATCCAATTTTTATTTTCTTTTATTTCTCCAATGCAATAAAAATGAATGGAGCAGTGGGAGAGAGGAGAACGCTCTTGAAAAGGAGAAGGTAGCTTTCCTAGAGTTCATTGCTAAGGAAACCAATAAGCCTAATACCAGTGGAGTACCCCAAATTGAGGGCTTCCTAGCTCAGAAGAGACCTCAAAGTTTCAGGGGACAGAGGAGAAAGACATCTCCAATGAAAATCTGTAAGCTCCAGCACAGAGATAAAACAATATTGTCACAGTGTACCTGACACTGGAGCTGCATGTATGGGCTGGTGATTTAATACTGAGCTTTTACTGCCATGTCTAAAGAATTCTGGCTGTCTGGTAAAGTGGATGGCAGACACAGGTCAAAGTACAGTTATTCACACCCAGTTTTATGGTTTGTTTTTTTCTCATGTTATGACATGGGTCACAAAGAACACGGCACAAAGGTTTCTGTCTGCTTGAACTGACAAATGTAGGATTCCTAAGACAGAAGAAAAATCCATGGTGATACTCCCATAAGTATTACAGTGCTTATCTTTTGATATAACTCTTCAAATATATTCATAGATACAGCTATATGTACACACAGAGAAAAACAGAAAAAGCTTATGTTTCCCTCTAGATAACAATTGCAACATAGTGAAAAAGGCTCACTTGCAACACCCTGTATGGATCTATGATATCCTTTTAAGTGATTACTTTGTTACAGATTCATATTCATACAAATAAATTATAAACAAATATGCTAGTGCTGCTAGAAGGGGTGTTTTTTCCTGGTTTTACAACTATCATTTTGCAATATCATTCTTATGGCTCCGTCTTGGTAAAACACTTGAAGGCAGGAATATAAAAGCCACAGCCACCTTTCCTAAAGATGTTTTCCAAGCAAAATTCAGATTCCTGTTCCCTGGATTCTAATGTTGGCAGGCAGTTACTTTTCCTGTAACAGGCTGAACAAAATCCCAAATCTGAAAAAATAACAAGCTCTAAGAATATTCAGGTCTAGAAATGCATGTTCCACGACAACTTTGAACCAACCTTTTTCAATTGTATATACATTTTAAAAGAAAGTAAAAGCAAGGTCTCAGTGAATCAAAGCACAAAATTGGAAGTAGAGGAGGGAGGGAAAAGCTTCCACGAATAAAACTGTTATGTGCTACAGAATTTTGCACAGACACCGCAAACAGGTGGGTTAGAAAACAAAAGAACATGAAAGAGTTGAAATGTGGAACAATATAGGTTTAAAGAGCCAAGATTAATCATGTCTCCTTCCTTTGAAAAAGAGCATTCCAAAAAGGCATCAGCCAAATGCAAGTAAGCTGCCACAATAAAAAGATGTATTATGTACCAACAAATACTTAGTGTTTGAAGAGACATCACAAAAACTGCATCACAGCCTTGAAATAGATATTTAATTCCACAGACAATCCTTAGTTTAACTGGGTACAAAAAAAAGTGGTTTAGATGTCATTTTCTCTGTTTAACTCACAAAAATAGGCATTTGCTTTAAATTTCTTTTTCTGTGGTGACAAATCCAGAAGAAATAGGGTTATGCTTTTTTTGTACATCAATGCATCCCTTTGTTACATTAACCTGAAAGAATTTTTTATCCTGAACCTTTGAGCTGCATACACAAATATCAGAGAGGCAAATATCATAGATAAAAACAAACCTGGTTTGGAAACAGACTTTCTGCCATGACATATCACAAGGAGAGTTAACTTTTTACTTTCCAAATAAAAAAATATTAAATTCTGAAATATTCTTTGAAATGTTAGTATTTAATTCTTTAATAGCATCCTCAGAGACTTTCCAACTCTCACCTAATTTGAGGGTAATAGGTTACAGCAATTTTTATTGCTGCACTGGACATAATTCTTTTTTTTGTGTGTGCTTTTATGTTATGCCAAAATTGCCTGAGTGCATATGAGTAAGTTTAGGCAGAGGGAGGGGGTTGGTTTGTTGGTTTGGTATTTTTTTTAAGAACATGTACACATTTGAAGGAATCCTTTTGCTTTCTGCTTTGTTTTTTTAACAAGCAACATTTCTGACCATGCACCATCTCACTATTGTTTCGCTCTGTACCCGCTGCATCTGCTCTGCAGAACTTCCCAATTTTAACTTTTCTCCTGTAAATCACATTGTATTTTGTATGCAAATCTTACACAGAACTGAAAAGAATTTAATGAAATGTCCTGCACAGCCCATCACAGAGCTCTGATCTGCATGTGAGAAGGTAGCAGTGCTCTGACCCTGGCTGGGCTCTGTGTTTGCCTCTCCCTGCCCTGTTCTGGCAGAGGAGAGCCCAGCAGAAAACTGCTGGCTTCTTTCAAAAAGCTCTCTAAGTGCCACATCTTGAAAAGCATAAAGAGGAAACTTATGCATTTAGAAACCCATCTACTGGCTGAAGCAGAGCCTGAAAAGCAGCAACAGAGAAAAAGAAAAGAGAGGACTCACCAAGATACATCCTGATGTAGGGGGAAGAGTTTTGGTAGCAATCGTCAATAGTTTCTGCTTCTCTCCTCTTTTCCTTTCTCAGTCCCCCCCACTCCTAATTTCCCCATTTAAGGGAGAAAATAACAAGGCAGAAGAAGCCAAGAGACTTTCATGACATAAACAATAAGGCCTTCCTGTGCCAATATTTCCTTTAAAAACACTTGCCAATAAAGCTCCTGGAGGCCAGCAAGAGAAAGAAACGCCGAAACAGCCATGACATGAACTTGGCATATTTTCTGACTCACTCACTTCCCTTGAGACAATCCCTCCAAGAGAATGTTGAAGGATAATGGGAAAAGAAAATTTCTTCCAGCTAAAAGGACTTCAGCTGCCCGTGCACACAAGAAAACTGCCAATTAACTTTATTTCTGTTTACCTACAGCCTTGCTCACACAGCCACCTCCACTGACGTTTCCTGACTCACACACTCATGTTTGTACGTTCATCTCGTAAGCCTGGTGTCTGAGACAGACAAGGAGATTAAAAAAAAAATAAAATCTGAGAATTCTTGACTCCAAATAATTTCTGAACAGCAGAGAATGATCAATAAATGATAAAGGGTAGCCAAGTACTTGGCTGCTTCACATATTAAATCCATATTTCCCTTTTCCTTATCCCTGCTATTTATACTTCTTTTATAATTTCTTATTAGCCAGACACACTAGTCTATAAAACATTAAGAATGCTCATATTCTTTCAGATATCTGTAATGAAAGACTGTCAAGATTATTGTGTCTCACCAACATATCTCATTTTGACTAATACCGTGCTTTCAAAAATTAAACGGCATGCTAAGAACCAGAAATTACAATCTCCTTGGAAATCAGCATCTCACTCGCTCACTCCCTCACTCCCTCACTCCTGGGGTGCAGCTGGCCCCGTCTGTGTCTCGTGGTCAGGCACGCAGAGGTTTGGCTGTCTCCTCTCACTCACGCCTCCATCTTCACCTACAGCACAGGGGACCTTCCCCCGGAGGCTGGAGCCCAGCTCCTCAGGGAGAGCACAGGGGGCAGAACCAGCCCTGTACTGATGGCAGGGAGCAATGTGGATTCTCCTCCACCACGGGGTCGCAGCGGCTCTCACTCTTCCAAGGGCAGGGCCTGGCTGGCAAAACGTGTCTCCGGCCAGGCTGTGCTCCAGGGCTGCCACCCCGCTGCACCCCCTCTAACGCCAGGCCGGGCGGAAAGCCCCCACCTCAGGCCAGGCCAGGCAGAAATCGTTGTTGCTTTGGGAGGGCTGTTTGCTTATCAGTCTCTGGTTTGCAATGTGGGGACACCATCTCTTCCTTCCACACGTCCCCAGCTCAGGGGGCCACGCAGGGACCCTCCACGCCTCTCCACAACCCCTCAGCCCGCGCTGTGCGAGCTCGTGCTCCCGCTCTGTTTCTGGGAAGGCGGCGGGAATGCCAAGCGCTCCTCGCTCGGCTCAGGGCTCTCATTGTTGCTGGGGTTTCTTTGGTTTCGCATTCGACTCCTTAGATTAGCATCGGGGTATCACATATCAAAATAACCACGAGTGAGGATTTGCTGGCCTGCTCAGAAGAGAGAGCTTCACCATACCTACAGCTGCATAATTTTACTGTAATGCAGTCTGATATCACACACACCCCTGGTTTCTACTTTCTAACAACCTGCTTGCTGCTTTAGCACTTGGGCTTATGCCACATTCGCCAAATCCCCACACTCTCCTCTAAGAGCCCCTCTAGTCCTGAAGACACTCAGCAATCACCAGTGCCACCATACCGGTTATATATGTGGGTTTATTTCTAATTTTAGTAATTTTAGGGGCATTCCTAGCCAGTAAGGCTCTGCTGGTAAAATGTATAAATGGTACAGGATGCTATAATGGATACAATCTACATTAGGAGTTACCTGCTAGCTCACCTTTACTCCACCGTGACTGCTGGGCACCCTGTCAAGTCACACACACACATATTGTATGAGTCTTTTTTCTTAAGCATCTTTTTCTGCCCACTTACAAAGCTAACACTGGTTTGTTTTTCGGTTTGTTTTTAGCAAAACCTGAGAATGTATGTATTTTTTTGTAACACCACCGGGGCAAGCCATCTGTGGTTGGCTGGCAAACTCTGAAATTCAGGGCTGGGGCAGAAATATTTAGGAGTCAAAAAAAGCTGACTTGCTCAAGAAATTAAAGCCCTTCTGACAATCTTCCAGAGAGCCCCTGAGGAAAAGGGAGGGAACCAGAGAGAGACTCAAGGAAAATGGATGGGAGCCCAGCGTTGAGATTCACGCCAGAATGGTTCCTGGCCAAGAAGGAAGGTTGGCAAGTAGACAAATACAGGCTTTCATAGGCAGCATTGTAAACAAGACATTAAAAATATTAATCCATTTAGATTTCAAGCACTGAGATGAGATTTACTTAAGAAGCAGAATTATGCTGGTAATGGCTGCTCAAACATTTCAGCTGAATGTCAAAATTTTTGCTCAACTGTATCAAGTGAAAATACAAGGAGCTGTTGACACTACAATATTCAAACATTCAATCGTACGGCCGGGCTGGAAAAACACAGAGAAAAGTAAAGGAATGCAGAAACTCAAGTCCTCTCAAGGAAACTGCATCCACAAATTATTTTTACCTTCATTTCTACACCAAAATAATAAACTGAAGGGGTGAAATAATTTTTTAAAACTGAACTTCCTTTCAGAAATCTTTTCAAATCAAACATAAATTAATTCTACCAAAAGACTTTGTTTCCAAGTAGACACAGTCATGTAAAACAGAACGTCTTCCGTGTGAAAGAAAGTTTAAGTAAACTTTGAACACCTAGACTTTAAAAAAAGTTTCTGCTTTCCTGAAGAAATCAGCATGTCTCCCCTTTTCCCTTTAGAAAACATGCACATATTCTAAACAATTGAATATTTTAATCTTCTTTTTAAATGTGCTGGATAAATCATTTCTCACCAAAGCAAACAGGTGCTCAGGAGAACTGAAACACAGAAAAAACTGCTTTTTTGGTGCATGTGGGAAGTGTCATGTCACCTAAAGCCTGCCACCAGTGGGAGATTCACAAATCTACAGAATGGTGAGCAGGGGCAAGCATGTCAGGGGAGGCCCCAAGGGAAGCTCAAGTGCCTTAAACAATGAGAAAAATATGAGCTGCAATTACTATATGGGATTCTGTAATGCAGTCAGGAATCAGAAGATTCCTGCATTGGGTTAAAGGAAAGGCTAGTATTTGTTGAAATAATGAGCTTGATCCTGCACACAAGTGCTCGTGCAAAGCCTGTGCTCAAGAGAGGTCTTTTTCCCTTCCTAGGTAGCACCAACAATCACTGTAATATTCCAGGCATGGAGGAACTGAGGTATCACCATTCAAAGCACTGAAAGCATTCTAAAGAAAAGATTCATATTCTCCACTACCCTTGGTCACTTAAACATCCACATTTACTTAGTGAAAAGGATATGATACAAAGCATCCCATCTCTTGCAACCTAGATATACCACACACCCCTCAGAATTATATTTCTTAGAAGGGTCTTTATAAAAAAAAAAAAAAAAAACAAGAAAAAAAAACAACCAAAAAGGTAAAAACAAAAAATCAAAATAAACCCCCACTAAGCTCTTTCTTGCTTGTATGTGTACCCACTCAAAAAATTATCTCATTACTTCCACAGTATCTGAAATGGAAGATCTGAGCAAAGGAAAACCTCAAAATACTCAAAATAGAGTTAAACAAGGAACAACTTCATCCTGCTTAAGAGTTAAAAAAAATACATTAAAGTTTAAAGAATCTTCAATTTTATAACAGTTTAAACATTTAAATGCAAATTAAAGTAGCAACACATGAATTATAGAAATTCTGTAGCATTCCTATATTATGAATCATACTATGAAATTTGCTTTCTGCACCCTCAATGGAAACAGAATGAAATACTGGCATCTCAGGTATTTTGAAATAATATACGAGCAGCACATCTAATAGCATCAGTTTTAGTAAGTTAGCATTCTATCTCAGATGCATATTTCAGAATGTTCTAGCTGAAGGTATTCTTATGAAAGCTATTTGCCTATTACATACCACAACTGGTGCAACTTCACTGTCCAGGGAGGCATTTTCATCCCTTGGAAGGAGAAGCCATTAGGGAAACGCTGCTTGGCAAACAGTAGCTCACACAGTGAAGCTGCAACATTATCCTGGCTTTCCTACATATTAAGCATAGGACTACGTTCAAAGTAAACATGCGGTCATAATTAAATAATAATTATGACTAACATTTGTGTAACACCATTCATCCAAATAGTTTAAAGCATTAGGTAAATCTGTAAACAAAAGGTCTAATCCTGCACCCTTTACTCACATAATGCCATGCATCAAACGGGCTATGTAGATCTTGTCTACACACAGACCTAATTGTTCTCAATTAACTCCATGTGTCAACACTTATTCCAGTGCGTCGTGTTCCTGTTTAGCTTAATTCTCTCACTGCTTACTGCAGGTGAATGCACTGTTTCTACACTCTCACTGCTTTAATATCACTTCTACAGACACTCTCCTACATGGATCCCACAGGACTCTTAAAATATTAATGCAGCCTCACTTCTCCTATGCGCTTCTAATAAGACAAATATTCCTTTATAGATGAAGAAGTTCACTTGTTGCTACTACACTTCAGGGACTGACCATCCCATCTGACTTGCAACTGTAAGCCCAGGACCTACTGTTGCTATTCTCATACCTTAATCACACAAATAGCCTTCTTCATCCATCATGCTCCAGAGTAAAACCACAGGAAATGGTAAGAACAGGGGAAAATTCTGCAGTTTCTAAAAATAAAATATATTCAGGAGCAGACATGCTCAAACCACTTTCACGCATCTGTAGTACAAACGCTGTCTGTTGCACAGAACCAAAGTCTCTAAATGTTAAAAAAACCCCCACCAGAACAAACTGCTGACAATTTTGTGTCAGTCTGCCTTGACAGCCAAGGCAGAACAAGGGGAAAGATCAGGAATACCTAAGTCAGGTTTCATTCTGGCTCTGCTATGGACAGTTACTTAAGTTCTCTGCTTCGGTAGCAGTATCTGCAAGTCAAGCCAAATAACCTCTCTCATTTTTGGATCTTTTGAAATTCATGAAAATCTCTATGGCTCTTTGAAGACAAATACTGTTTACCAGCACCTGCTGTTACTTAGGTTTTAGCATTCTTCATCTTTTATCTTAAATTTTTTGTAGAAGAAAGTCACTGCCACAACCCACTCACACCACAATTTAATGTATTTTCCTTCCAATTTTAATTCTCCTTTGCAAGAGATATACTCAGTTTTAGCTGTTATATGTATTCCATGTAAATTTGGCATAAATCACAAAACATTTTGCTTTAGCACCAAACAAAAGCACTGTAAAACGTCCTCAACTGCTGAACTGTCAGTAGAGCTCACACTAGCATGGCAGTAAAATAGGGTGTGTTTTTACTCTTATCATTTTCAGAGGAGTTTAGGCATTTCTCTGATGTGTTCATTCAAAAAAAAAAATCCAACAAAATAATAATTCTCTCATCTAAGCACAGTGTGGCTGAACCTGAAAAAAAATCTAGTGTCACAACAGCAATCCCTACTTGAAAAAACAATCCTGCATTGTAGAAGGACTTCTCATGAATTCAGAAAATGCTACACAGTAGTTAGCTAGTAAAGACACACGTCTCCTACAGCTATGCACTCTTAATTCCACATACAGATAGCATTTGTGGAGCCCATGTGAGCGAAAATGTGAATATTAATGGTTACATCCACAACATGTTAACAGCTTTGTTTTAAAAAGCAGTGAAAAGGACACGTTTATATTAAACTGCATTGTCTTCATGTGTGAGGGTGGGGATGGAAAGGTTTGCTTCTCCCATCAGTTGTACAAGCAGCATAAATGAGCAGCAGGAAGGTGAGTTCTCTCACCCTGTCCAGCCAAAAAAGCAGTAGAGGTGCTATGCTGTCTCCTGCCAGGACACCCAGAGCAGTGCTTCTGCTCAGCAGCACCTCCTCATTTATTTCTGCAGTGCCTAGGACAGGACTGCAGCAGTGTGAGCCAAGCAGTCTCTCTCCCTTCCCATGGATAAGATCTTGACAGCTGTGCAGAGACCATGGCTAAACATTGAGCCAAGGCAGAGAAACCAAGAGCAACTCCATTCAAAACTGGACTGTAGCCTCTTCTATTCCCTATCTGTTGCCCTTCTTCTGGGGTCAAGCCAAAATGAGCCCATAACCCTGCTGGCAAGAGCACCTCTGGCACTGCTCCACATCTTCACCTACAACAGGGGTGGACAGCACAGAGCCCAGACAGGAACCTGTGGGAAAATGAGTGTCATGCTGCTGGGCACCACAGGGCAGCCTATAAATACAGAGAGATTCTCAACTCTACCTCTTAGCAAATCTATCAGCCTGGACAATTTGTTCACAGTTAGCTGTAAATCACACCACACAGCTGATCCACCACCAAGCACAGCACTGGAATGATTCGTGCCAGGCTTTGATAGGGGCTTCTTGTGGCACTGAATTTAAGCCAGGAGGGCTAAGAGGCTATCTGAAGTGAAAATGAGCAGTACATTAAAGGAAAGCACACAGGACAAACAGGCTTGGTAGTCTGGATTTCCAGAGCTGCTTATGTGTGAAAAGCAATTATGAGATTTGACACAATGGCAGGCTAGTCCAAGTTTCAATTCCCTTGCCGTGGTAACTGCCATTTGCTTGGAAAGCTTTTATGTTTAATGCTAGAAATGCAAAATTGACTCTGCCTGAGACACAAGGTATGATGGTCAAAATAGCCAAAAGTTGTAGTTAACATTATGGTAGGTTATAAACTGCAGTATCTCAGGACTGTTCCTGTTAGGAAGGACAATAACCATCTCAGGCATCTTAGCTGAATGCCCATGAGTCACTATTGACTATAAGTGCATCTAGAGAAAATAATAAAAAATGTTTGGGGCAGAAAGCGAGTCAAAGCCTTTTCTGAATCTAATTAGGACAAAGGAAAGTACAAACTTCAATTCCCCCTTTGTTTTTAAAACAGTCACTTCTTATTGCTGTAACTGCCTCTCACTATCACTTCCATCATTTATTTATCACATGACTCACTTACAAACACACTCTGGTACTACCCAAGTTTATCATACCACAGATTTTAAAATTTCATACACTGCTATTCTGGGGCTCTTTCATCCCAGAATATTTAATACCCCAAATCTCTGCAAGCACGATATGACCATCCCCATGGTAGATGTTTCTGAGATGGAAGTAAATACAATACATAGTAAATATGCAACTAATACCAAAACAGTTCTTCAGACCTGGCCAAAGCACTACTTGCATTTAACAGTGGACAGGCAGAAGCCATTCTTTTAAGAGAGATGACATTTCTGAGTGTAAAACACAGAACAGCTACTGTGGAGATCCTTTTTTTGGCCTAATTTCACTGGCTCTGATAGATTTTCTCTGGGCTGAATGGAAAATGATTACGGTGATTTCTTCAGATCCCACATCTGAGCACAGTCTTCAAAGCAGACTTTGAGGAAGAACTTTATTCTTCAGCAATCAAGAAAAACATCCACCAGCATCCTTGGGAAATTCCTACATCATTAGGGTGCAGCAGAGGCCATTGTCCATAAAGAAGTGGCAATGCTTGGTTATCTGTCTTTGAAATGCTACGTACCATGGCACCTCCAACCTTCACACTGAAAACTTTCATGATCAGCCTTTTTCATTGGATAAGTATACTTCATTTTGAAGCTAATAATAAGCTTACCTTCCATTGAAAAGGAAGTGGAACATTTTTTAAAAAATGTATGTAATCTAAAAAGGAAGCCTGAAAATTAGCCTAAATTTTAAAATAAAATATAAAATGTGATTTCCTACCTTATACCTTCATCACCTTCTAATAAATGCCATGCAGCTGTGGGAGGGCATTTTCAGAAGGGAGGAAAGTCCTAGGAAACAAAATGCTTTTAGTAGAATTCTGAATGGTTTCATTGAGTATTTTTAGCCTGGCCTCTTGAGAAGCTCTGCAAACATTTGCAAAACTCTAAAACAGAGCCAGGGTTATGTCACTATCTTTGGTACAAATAATTTGTTAGGAACTATTTTGTTCTGGCACAAGGATATATCAAGAGAGGATGCGTGAACTGGCTTGTTTTCTTTTGGATTAATGTTGTTTGTCAACTGAAGGCTGTCTTTATGTGGAAAGAGCAAGGTGCCAAGAAGCACATTTCACCATGCCAAAATTAAAGGGAGGAGCTCAGAAACAGTCTTTTATTATCTAATTAGTTTTATCAAATGACACAGATCAACTAACAGGAGATAACTAATAGGAAAAAGGGGTCTAATGAAAAAGTAAGTTATCAGCTGGATGCTCTCCAGAAAACAATTATCTACCTAGGTAAACAAGTACTGCTGTTGGGAGGTCACACACAAAACGCAAGGAATGGAGGTCTTCTCAGGATAGCAGCCCTTGGTGGAGTTGAAATAGGGGAAAAAAGTAGTGGGATAAACTACACTGAGAAGAAAGGATGACTTGTTATTAAAGAAGTTAGTATCTTCAGATAAAATTATTCCTAATACATATCCCACCAGTTGGCTTTTTTTTTAAAAAACACAAATGAAGCACAGCCTGCCAGATTAATATCCTTATTCAAAATTAAAATTAGGACTACAATAAGAACAGCCACGTTCACCTACTCATGAACAAATTACCAGAATAAGTGTTTTTCAGCTTACAGGGAAAATGGTAGTTCACAGATCTTATTTTATCCCTATTGCCCTCCTAAGACTGGAAAGGATTATCACAAAAAGAAATATGCAATTTTAGATGATATTCTGCTTTATCCACAATAATCAAATGTACCACACATACTTACATTTCCTTTCCATTATTTTCCCAACACATGAACTAAACTAGCCAAACAATTCAAACTCATGTGGTTCCCATTCAGATTACATCAACTTTTAATTACTAATGTGAACCATACTTTCATGTTTCCCCTTATTATTTGCTTATCTAGTATATGCCTAAAATATGCAAAACTTATCCGATTATATTAGCTAGAAAAATAACACCAGGCACATATAACAGCACAAAGACATTTAAGAAGCCTTGCTAAAAAAATAGACCTAAAAATGAGAATTTAATTGGTTAAAGACTTGTGCCCCCCAGCAGCTTGAAGAGAAGCAACACTGATTTTTACGAACATTCCTTGAGAATTTTAAGTAATGCAACGGGGGAGTTTTATTATGCTATTCTTTCTCTTCCTCTTCCCCCTCATCCATCATCAGTTAATTTGAAAACAGACAGGGCAAAGAATTTATGGGAAAATGCTCTGTCTCTTGGGATCTGTGGTTCTACCTTTACTGCAGAGCTGTGGGGACCACAGGAGAGTTTCCTACATACTTGCAGTATGCTTTAGCAAGGACTGCTAGATGCAGAACTATGAAAGGAACCTAAAAATCAGTCCCTCCACATGGAAATACCAACCACTGCCATCCCAGAACTATGTCAAGAGTGGGCAAAAGATGTTAATGAGGACTTGGCACGTCCTGGACAGGGCTGAGCAGCACTGCTGGGAAAGAGCAGTCCTGTTAGCAGGAAACGCTGAGTTACACACCAAGTCCTAGCTCACATAAAACAGCTTGATGGCCCTGCATGCAGCTGAGGGCACCTGCAGGGACAGAAGCTTCAGCTTAGACTTAGATTGCTGATCCAGGCTATCATAACCCTCTCCAAGGGACTGCTGACATTCCCATCAGCCTGCACATGCAATGGGTATCTGCATTCCTCAGTGTCTCAGTGGACTAAGTAGGGTATTGGATTTTGGGGACTCTACAGTAAGACAGCCCAAAAAAAAGAAATAAAACAAAAGAGAAAGAGCACATTACAGGAATTCAGATCAGTGAGATCATGCAGGTACAAATAGAAAGCAGATTTAGCTGAGGAATAAAATAACCAGTAGATGAACTTATTTCATCTGCCATCCACCTTTAAAGCCCTGCAAAGAAAAGGCTCTAAGATTCATGGCCTTCACAAGATTCCAAGTGTTTCCACAAAGAGTGGGGATTCTCTGCCAAAACCAGCCAGTCTTCACTTTCCTCCAGAGAGTCAGTCCTTGGCTGGCAAACACTGTGATATCCAGGCCTGTATATGGATGAGGTCACTGACCATGATCAGCAGGAGTGTGTGTGTGTGTGGCAGATCTCTGTACATATGAGAGCCAGTTTCTCCCCTAACGTGTCATCCTTCATTCCCACAGAACAGGGCAGTACCACTGTACTCTCTTTTTTTTTCTCCCTGCCCCACTAACTGCTGCCCTCTTATTACTTTTCCATTATTTCCATTTACTCTGGAACTGACTGCAAGGCATGGTGCCATCGTACTAGAGCAAAATCCTCCTTGGCTCTGCCCCCCTTGAAAAGACTGACAGAGGAGGAAAAACTGGCCAAGCCATGACAGTGAGCAGAACCAGAAAGTAACCACTGCCACTCTCACCATGAGCACCTGGACATTCAGCCAGCCACCTTCTTCCAGAAAAACTTGCCTGAACAACAAATTGCTCTTTGAACTGCACATTCTTTCTCTCACAAGAGGTTTCTAGCAGACTGTGATCATATGGCCTGTGCAAAGATACTAGATTTCCAAATTCTTTGCTTATTGTTTTTCCTATAACCCTTTCCCTCCTGTGTGCCTTAAGCAACAAGTATCTACTCTATCTACCAGAGAACTAAGTAGCAGAGATTCCTGGACTCAAATTCCTAAAGCCAACTTTTTAATGCTGGGCAATGATTTTTTGGGTTCACTTAGGTCACTTAAGTTTATACAGTTCTACCTGTAATGTTGTGAGAAGACTCCTCCCACAAATGGGTGTATATCCCAGGGTACAGCCAGTGCAACCTCCCGAGATCATCATTCCTCCACGCCTACAGCATTCCTGCCGACAGCTCCTCTGAAAATTATAAGCTTTAAGGCAATGTTCTCTGCACACCACCTTCCTTCTCCATCTCTCCCTGGCAAGTTTCAGCCTTCCTGCCCCAGCATCCCTTACATCAGACTTGATCTGGTGGCACAATGTGAACCCATCGAGACAAACAAGCTGAAGGAAAGGTGTTCACGCTTGCTGCTGTTTTTCCATAGCACACTGCCATTTTCCACCTGGTCCTGGGAGTACTCAGCCTAGATGCACTGCTTTGCCAACCTGCAGTCACAGTAAATACCAAGACTTCTCCACACACACAGAGTTAGTCTGGGAAGCATACTTGAATATAGGAAAAAAAATATTATAAGGAATGTGGGCAAGAGAGGTCATCCAAACAAAAAAGCCTCACTTGACCAGATCACTGACCTTGCCTAGGAACGCAGGTACTGCACACAGGAAGAAAGGTTTCTGTGCTACTCAAGCTGCAGTCAACACCCAGATTCATAAGCTGTTTTCCACAAGGAAAGGTCAGAAGGTGTGTAAAGTCAGGAGGCAATAAATCATGCTGCATTATGGATCAGCTTATTGTTTAGGACACACACATGCAGAAATATCAAAGGCTTTTTAAAATTAACAGTGAGTGATTATGTGAGGCAAATGTAATGAAAACACAACAGAGTGTCTTAGCTAGGGGTAGAGAATATTCAGCCAAAGGCTTCCTCTGACTCCCACTGCGAACAACACAGTATGGAAATAAACAAAATTATGCATTAGGAGAATGAAGGCTGAAGGCTTTGCACTGACTTATTGTTTTCCTGAACCATTAATTGCTAGACAGCTTTCTGTGTCACAATAGCATTTCAATTACTGAGCTTTTATAGGATAAATTTACTGTATGTTTTTGTGGATGGACAAAAAATTTATAATTATTAAAACATGTCCAACAGGAACAATTATAAAGGACAACTGAGCATTTGGCCCTCCATTTGCTATTATAAAACTCAATCTACGCAAACAGATGATAAGTAATTAACAGGTTTAACAACACATGTGATTAGCTGCAGTCATATTTAGATAGAGTGATTCTTATGCATGATAAGTGGATTATTTAATTAAGTGATATGCATTTCAGCAGAATACACTGGGTAAGAGTGTGTGCAAGTTGCATGCATGTTGAAAAGAAAGTGGTCTTGTGAATTCAACACACACAGGTGGGAGCTGTGACATAGACTCTTACTAAGGATCATCCAATGATTCCCATAAATCTGATTTTCACTTGCTTACAATTGTGCCAGACCAATTGTTTGGGCTGAAACTTTCCACACCGGACGTGTGCTTCAGGCAATTTTTTTCTTACATTAACCGAAATGGTTAAATTATTTCCAAGATAGAAGCCAGGAGAAAAAAAGACAGTGTTTTACAAGGAGAAAATATTATCTTCAAGAATTCAAATATCCCACTTGTTTTAAACAGCAGAGAGTACATTTTAGTCAGGGAAGGGGCTCTTGCCAGGCCAGTTAAAATCAGTTCAAATATGATGACATTCCAAACATCTCCCAGTTTGTGAGAGGTGCTGGATATTGGGTTTAATGCTGGGTTCCACTGATGAGCATTATCTTCATGCAAAGAGAGGAAGGTGAGATGCCCTCCCTGCCATTGCTGCTGCCTGTGCCACAGCCCAGGATGGAGGTCAGGCAGCACAGAGAGCAGGACCCACACTCCAGCAGGGAAAAACTGCTGGAAAGAGGAGGAGGAGAAGGAAGGTATGTCTGGCCCATACAGACTACTTATGCAGAAGAAGAGAGTAGGATCCCTTGGAGAAGAGATTAAAAAGAAGAGGATTTAGCTGACTGATAATGAGTTTATGATGAAAAGAAACAGACAGGGTCATTGGTGGGGAGCAGCACTTAACTTTGAAAACTCTGTGTGTTCAGCACTTAAGTCAGATTAAAATGCACTTAAAAGCCTATAATAACGTTTTAAGTCAGAAATGCAGAACTCAAAGCTAATGTTCTCAAATACTGACTAAAACATGCTGTTCCTAAATATTTAGGCCATTCCATACAGGTATCCTGTTACTGAGACTTGAAACATCCCCAAAACTGCAGTCAGAAATAAACTTTATTAGGAAAAGATCCCTCTTTTTAACACGTATATAAAAATATCCCCCTTGTTTCCATGATTAGAAATCTACATATAAAAAATGAAAAACATGGCCTGAGGTACCTCTTACAGAAATCAGGTAGATAATTTACAGTTTTTTAAGGAAATATGCCTTTGAAAATCCAGCTATATAGAACTTTATTTCATCAGTCCTGTGGAGAGGACAGGGGAGCTGCTCATCACGACTGGGAACAAAACATTAAACAAAACCCTTTGGAAGGTCAAACTGTGTGTTTACTCTGTAGCTACTGTGTAGCCTGGCACACAGCACCTTTTACCCAGCCATAGTAGCAGCAGAGAGCCCGTGTGGGCAAGAGCCCTGTGCCTCTGCCTTCAGAACAGCCACAGCTCAGACCCTGCCCTGGTGAGTTTGCTCCACCACAGCTGCACCATGCCAGCAAGGATGTGGCTGTGGCAAGGACAGGCCAGTCCTGAACTGCTGTCCTCTCTGGGCACAGAGTGGGATGGGCAATCTGCTCTGGCACAGGAGAATCTGTGATGGTTTTCACTGATTTCTGCTGTGATTTTTGATCAGGAGCCAAGTGTTGGTTAATTATTGACCTTTCTTGTGTTAGTTGCTCAATAGAGAGAGGGCATTGCATGTGCAACTACACCACAGTCCAGAGCTGAAATGGAACAACGTAAGGCAGAAAATTTCCTGTGACTGCGGGTTCAAGGTTGGACCCAGTGATTACTCTTTGATTTTTTCTTTCAATTTTCGGCTCACTTTCTATCTCGTTCACCTGTTACCTTTTCAATAATGAATTCCATTTTGCACAACTAGCTGGTTATGTGGTTAGTTAGTCCTAAAGGCAGAAGATGGAGAGGAATGCTGGCTGTGCAGTTGCACCCTGCTTTTCCTCCTACCCCCTACAGATAGAAACTTCAATATCCATTTATGACAACACTATTTTCATGGATTATGTACTTAGTAATGCTACTGTCCTTCAGCAAGAAAAATCACCTTCTCCCAGGAGAGATGATTTGCCATTTCATAGTAAGTGTGACATCACTTACGTAGTTCTAATTTTAACAGGACAAAGTACATCTTGTTTTACAAGGATGGTGGAACCATTACACAGCACACCACTATAACCTTTTCAGAATGCATTTCCTTAGAAGAAAAACAGATCTCATTATCTGTGAATAATTATTTTCTTATTACTTAAGAACAGAGACATATTGGGACTTCGCATACCATGCATTTAAGAAGACAAAGTCATAAAAGCAAGAGATTCTGAAAAGTTAGAACCTTTTATATAGACTATTTTAATATAAACTATTAGATAACATTTGAAGAGTTTTATTGATAAAAAAGAACACAGCTGAAAATTCACAGAAGATGTATTTGTCAAAGACATTATCTACTCTCCAATCCTGTTTCTCTTTTGCATAAGACTATTCCCTTTATTGCTGGCTGATGTGGCATATGCTCCCAATAACACACCAGAAAAATGGCCTTGGTGGACATATAACTTCTCCTCCCCTCCAGTTCTGGATGTGTTCAGTCTTAATACTTGTCTCTGTGATTACTCCTTCCCCACAAAATTAACTCTAGGCATGGTAGAGGAATTAAAATATAACTTATAGAGCAACTTCGTGATTTATATTTGATCTAATTGCTAAACAGCCTACTAGGGACTTGCTAGATCTGGCCCCAAAATTACCATCAACAAACTATGACAAAATGTGTGTTGGTGCACATAAAAAGAAAAGAATTGCCTCAGAAAAGCCACACAAAGCACCAAGTGAATTGGAAAGAGTCTGTGAAAGGCAGAGGGCATGCACTGTAGCTCTTTCATGCTCTGGTTGGTTTTTGTGAGCTTGATTTACGTATAATTAACCATTTTTTCCCCTGCAAACAATTTCATTCGAAGCTGTGCTATCATTTTTACCCCCCATTCTCCTGCCACAGCCACATAAAACAGTCCAGTTTAACATGATGACAACTGCAACATGTTGCCACAGCAAGAGTCCAAACTTCTATGCTTGCATAAAACCCCACTCTCATCTCCCTCCTGCTCATCCTATCATCACAAGAATGAAAGAAATTCATAAACTGTAGCTCTCATCTCTAATAGAGCCTTGGCCAAAATTCAAGCTTGATAATTAATTACATTCTGTCTCTCCAAATTCCCACACTAGGCTGACTAAGAGAAATAACTCTTCTCTTCCCCGCCTAGACAACAATGTTTTATATGGCTAATGGACAGAGCATTTCACCTCTGAGGGAGCTGGGAAGTTAACTGGAGAAAAACAAGAGACACTTACAACACTTGGATAAGACAACAGCAGCAGATGAAAGAGTTCTGTAGTAAGTTTTAAGTGTATGTCAACCCAAAAGCTATATAATTGTTCTCTAATTACACTTTCTGTCAGAGAAGAAAAGCACAGACGATCCTGCAGGACAGGCAGCTGTGAGGACAGTGTCTGAGTGACTGCAAGACAAGCTGAATGATTTGGGATAGGAGGGTGTTTGAGACAATTCAGATATGGTTATGAAAAGCTGATAAATCAGTAACGTAAAATACATTTATGCATAGCACTAGACCTCAATAGAGAAGGCATCCAAACCATTTCAGTCTGAAGAATATGAAGCATTAGCATTATACCATGATCTTAGATAGCCATAAAACAAATCACTACCTCATGCCACTATTCAGTAAATTACCAATATATCAAGAGAAGAAAACTATTATGATACCTGTACTGCACACATAACATAAACCACTCATTGTGTAGGGATTGTAATTGGACTTTTCTTCTGAGGCTGACATATGAACACTAAAACTTTAAGCAGCACTCTTACAAGATTTTATTTATTGCGTATTTCACGTGTGTTTGTAAAGGACTTAATTAACTTCTTTCCCTTCTGGTACAAGAGGGTGTGCATCATCACTGAAAAAAAATCACAAGGCAAGGCTGGCATGAATGGTCTTGCTAGCATTGTATGTGCTTCACACTGGCAAAAAACCCAGTACAATTCTTTCTGAGTACTGGACGTATCATCAATAAAACCTGCATTGTCCTTCCTTAATCTGGTCTGGTTTTTATTTGCTGTCCATCTCCAAATACTGTTTTAAAGATAATATGTAACCTTGAGGTTGTATCCATGGAAGAACAAGACATTAATATATGCTACAAAATACTTTTGCATTGGTCATATTACTATGGAGAATATATGCAGTGGATGAGCCAACAGCATAGGACTGTCCTCCATCTACCAGATGTTTCTGTTTCTGTTTATTTAAGGTTTCTAAAATTTTTTCTAATTCTAAACTAGAAGCAGAGTGATTTCAGTCTGGTTACACTTGAAAGCTGGTGTTGGAATAAGTAATTCAACTCCCATCCAATTCTTCATCCATTCCACTCATATTCAATCTGTAGGGCATAAACCCTCCAATATACAAGTAAGGTCTGAGATATTACAAGCATAACAACCATAACATACATTCATGTTCTGGTGCACTCTGTGCATGCTCTTGAGATGAAGAGCCTCTTGAGGGAAGAGGAGGGGCAGGCACTGATCTCTTCTCTCTGGTGACCAGTGACAGAACCAAAGGAACAGCCTGAAGCTGTGTCAGGGGAGGTTTAGGTTGGATTCTAGAAAAATATCCTTCACCCAGAAGGTGGTTGGGCACTGGAACAGCTCCCCAGGGAAGTGGTCACAGCACTAAGTCTGACAGAGCTCAAGAACCATTTGGACAACATTCCCAGGCATATGGGACTCTTGGGGATGGTCCTGCACCGGGCTAAGAGTTGGACCTTGGCGGGTCTCTTCCAACTCAGCATATTCTGTGGCTTTGTGAGATTTAATGCAAGTGGCTCAGGCACCTAAGGCTTGGAACCCTACCCCCACATCACCACCAATGTACTGGGCAGAGACACAACAAAACAGCTCAGGTAGAATAATTAGTATCATCAAGTTTGCAAAACAAATCAGTCTTGTTCAGCAGCAGAAATGCTGGGTCATTACATATTGGCTGAGAGAGGCAAAACCTCAAACCTTTCTGAGCATGGTAAGCAGAATGTTTGCATGAGTGTTTAATTTATTTTTATTTTATGTGTTGACTTGGCAGTAAGTATAGAGTTTAACATTAATTCTTTTTAAAAATAAACCAAACCCAAACCAAGAACATACAGACAAACTTTTACACCATTATTTAATTCAGAATGGATTGTCACACAACACTCTTATAAGCATAGTCATCAATATTATGGTTTTCTTGCCTTCTCCATATTACTTTCATCTAGGGAGAGATTTGCAGCATACAATACAAGTGCTCCAATACTGTTTTCAGTGTCAAAACTAATGGAAAGCATCACAAATCTCAACACTGTGAATCACACTTCCTCCTCTTGGTCACAAAATGTAATTACAGCTGAAACTAAGATCAACACACAGGTTGCTCTCACACACAGTGTTTTGCATGGACATCAAGCCCTTAATGTACAAATCCTAATTCTCCTTAGACATTTAAATTTAGGTCTGAAAACCCATATAATACTCAGCTAAGAGAACTAGATTAACTGACTATCATTGCATCAGGGCACATAAAGTAGTTCCTTACTTGAAATTATATTCCTAGTTTGAAAAGTATTCATATATCTACTTTTTCAGACAATGTACTTGAACAGCTCCCTCACTCTTATCCAGCAGCTCAGAGAGATCCTAAAGGGAATTTGTGCTCCTAAACTCATGATGATGAAAATAGCCTCAAAATAAAGTGAAAAAGTTGTTAATTCACCAAAGCTGCCCTTAGCTCTAGCAGGATATCCTGAGCAGAAGGAAGGGAGGCAACAGGAGCAATATATGTGCTTCCTCAAACAAAGGCATTTAGGATAAAGCTCCTCAGGGTCAGACTTATTCTCAGAGCTTGTGCAAAGAAAAAACCACCTTAAAAAGGGGAAGAGAGCCTGTTACAGTCCCATTTATCAGCTCTCATCCAGGTGGCCTCTTAAGACTGCTGGGCTTTTACAGAGCATTTAAAGGAATGAGGGACTGGATTATCATTTGAGGAGTTATGGAGGCCACACCCCTTAAATAATCAACTCATGCATAATGTACAGATACAATATAGATAAACTTTATAGGTACAGTTACACTACACAGATACTCATCTACTGATCCTGACTGATCCTCAGCTTCAGCACACATCCCAAATCACGGCAGAATCCAGGACTTTCTTTAGCAGTTCTCCTTGTATCTCTGAAATCTTTGGTCACAGGTCCTAGTTCTTCCCAGACCTGGAGGCAACTCTTGGAATCTGTCACACACTTGAGGAACAAAGACCAAAGCACAGCATATCCTTTGGGTCTTAGAAGGATTTTTGCTAACTAGTAAATGCAATATAACTGTTTCCTTGCAGTGCTTCCTTTTTTAAATTCAGTAACAGTAATCATGGAGGCTATAGCCTTTGGGCCTAATTTTTTTCCAGCTTTTTATGAGCTTTACAACACATTGAAGATCCTCTACCTTTCTCTGAAGATCATGGGACTCCACATGAATATGGTGATAATTAGGCCAATACTATAATGCATTAATCTGAAATAAGGACTGAGGCTTCAAAACTTTGGAAAGAAATGTATAAAAAGAGCCCAGAACATCACAGTGCTAATGATGAAATTCATTACAGTAAAATGGCCAGTCTGCTTTTCTAAGATTTCCAGAACAGCTGAGATATTGCTGAATCTTAGCAACTTAACTAGCAACAGTCTGATGTAAGCGATGAGCAGGATTAAAAAGCTTTTTTGGTTACAAAGACTAGACTGGAACATCACCTGGAAAAGTGACTCTTTGGTAATATGAGCCTACTGATGATTTTCATTTACTACACATATTTTTAATTTGTATGATTCAGTTCTCGACTTCCTCATTAATTTTATATCCTTTGTCATGAGCTTTTGCTGGTTAGCCTAACTGGTTGGTACCACTGTAAAGCAAGAAGAGAATCAGTTTTGCAGATTTTAACTGAAAGGCAGCTAGTAATAAACCAAAATATATGAACATCTGGATCAAGAACATCTTGAACAGGAATTTAAAAACGGCTCACACAATGGAGCCATTAAACTACAGAATTACTGAACATTACACACATTACAGAAATATTGCTGATATTTTGCTTTACTGACATGGTAAATTACGAGCCTTGTTCACTGTAACACATACTTTTCAATTATCTGTTCAGGTTTATCAGCATAACTGGATTTATTACACACATGTAGACACCTGTTTTATAAAATCAACCCAACTGCGCCAAAACAACCAGGCTGGAATCCTCTGGATCTCATCCAAGAGGAAACACTTTGAAAGCATTGCTGAACTGCCCTAGGAAGCCTTCAGGTTTATAATAAGGATATCAGCAGCCAAAATAGAAAATAATTTATGATTTGCTAATCTCCATGTCAAAAAGACTAAAAAAATACCACATTTTGATCATTTGGTCATTATTACACAACATGAAGAGCATTTCTTTTCCTTGTGAGAAGTGGCTGATGTCTTTGCTGTCAATCTAGTCCTCTTTTACAAAAACATTTAAGTTTAATTTATAACAGAGGAAAAAGTGAAAGCCAAAAGGATGAAAATGGAAAAAATCCCAAATTCTCATACGAATTCAAATAACTCAAGGCTGTCCTGACACAAGGGCTTTTTTTCAACTACCTATTTCCAAGTAGCATCCCAACATTCTCCTATCTCCCACAGAGACACCCTTCCTTCTAGGGCCACTGCTGGAGGCCAAGGGGGACACCCTCTGCAACATCTCAAATATCACTGGGCATCGGCGTGCTGGCAGCTGAGCCGAGGCATTAATTACATTCCCAAACAAGAGGCTGCAATCAATCAAAGGCACGCTTCATGATTCACATTTGGTGTTGAAAACCCTCCTCTGTCAGGAGTCTCGTGGGAGTATTAATGACAGGAGCCCCTGGGGGATTCCACACATGCCACACCACCAGATTAAAGGATGCTTCCGAAAGGTTTCTGTGACTCTGCCTACCAAGATATTTGTCTTGATCATTGCCCATTTTGGTGCTGTTGTAAATGGGCTGGCCAGGATCTTTCCAAGCACAACAGTCCAATAAAACGAATCAAAGTTCAAAAACTGCATTCAGTTTGCTTTTTACTTGTTCTGAAACCCTTCTGACAGGTTAAGTTTTGATCTAGGTCATCTATGTGGCACACAGATGACAATCCACCAGATAATATTTCAGGTCTTCTCCAGCTTTGAAGTTCAGTTATTCCAGCTCTACAGCCAAGCTAACCCAGAAATTCCTTAAGAAATTTTCAGTGATTAAGAAGGGTGTGTACATGCAGAAGAGTTAATAACCTTGTCTCCTGGACAAACTAGTTAAAACAGCCCCTCTTCACATTTGTAACTTGAAGTATTTCACTCATATGGTACCATCACCTGATCCAAATCAGAATTGTTCAGATAGAGGAAAACAGGGAAATACAGCCTTATTATGGTGTGGTGCATTGGCCTTTACCACATGTTCCAAATTCTTCTGGTAACGTCAAAAGAGGATGCTAAGCATCCAAAAATTGTGTCAACAATGTTGTTACACTGAAGAATAAGCAAATGGATTTCTCTCTAGAAGTTCATGAGCATGGAAATACATTTCCATTCCTATTAAATACGAAGATGCTTTGTTTACTTAGTGCTGAGATGAACAATGGGCCAATTCAGTCTCAGGGCAAGACTGATTTCCAGAGGTCTTGAGAACAAACACTTCAGCAGACAAGTATTTTGAGGTCTCTGTGTATGGGTGGAATAACCCCAAGCCCAGGAGAAGTTCAGAAGGAAGTGAAGACACCCTTGGGGTATAATTATTGCAGACTGAGAAAAAATGAGAGAAGTAGAAAATATGGTTTTGGATAAAGTATTGTTAAAGCACGTGTAAAAAATCTCCTCCAAATAGTCCTAAAATAGTTTTAGTGGTAGTGCCTTTTTTCTTTTTTTTTAAATTCCATCACATTAAGAAAATAAATCTCTCCTCCTCTTTCCTTAACATTTATGAAGATTTTAAAGAGCAAATTTTGATACAAATAAACCGACCACTATGAAGTATGATTGTTACATGAATGGTCCACAGATAGCAGCAACATATATCTAATAATGATATGCTTCAACCTTAGGCAAATAATTCCAGATTTCCCTTTTTATTTTTTTTACAGTGCTCACAGAGGAAATTGTTACTGATCTAGATAAATATTTTAAAGTTTAGTTCATTAAGAGCTTTACTTAAATTTTAGACTTCAATTTGCTTTTAAGCTAATCTATCCTATTTCCCTCCTTTCTCTTCCCTAGCAAAAAGGTATATTAAAATTTCATGTACTTTTTATATATTAACTAAAAAAATAGAAAAGAAAAAGGGAAAGAAGAAAAAGAGAAAGAAGAAAAAGAAAAAGAAAAAGAAAAAGAAAAAGAAAAAGAAAAAGAAAAAGAAAAAGAAAAAGAAAAAGAAAAAGAAAAAGAAAAAGAAAAGAAAAAGAAAAAGAAAAAGAAAAAGAAAAAGAAAAAGAAAAAGAAAAAGAAAAAGAAAAAGAAAAAGAAAAAGAAAAAGAAAAAGAAAAAAAGAGAAAGAAAGAAAAAGGCTGCCTTTCACTACATATATTGCTTTGGAAAGCTACTATACAAGAATGAAATAGTACCATTATTAATAAATTTAGCAATGAATAATCACAAGTCTAAGAATTATCATTATCTGGTTGTTCTTGAGCTAACAAGTAGGAGTACAAAACATCTCATTTTTGAATGGCACTGTCAAACAATGTAAAGAAAATATTTCCAGGTGACTGTGCCTTTTAAGAGTTTTGTGGAAACTGGAAATGGGAGGATTTTCTTGTCAAGATTTTTCCTCTGTTGTGTACATGCAGCAACTACACTTCAATAGTTCTGCTGAAGGGTTTCAAACCTGGTATTTGCTGTAAAACTTCAAATGCAAATCTGTGAACTTTTCAAAACATAAAAAGAAATAAGAAAACTGAAATCTGATACCTAGCAACTCCAAGGAGACCTTTTCCTATTGCAACAACTGCATCTTACACATGTCATTGTAGTCACAATATAATTATTGCTCATTTTGCACTTTTACACGTGGGGCACTATGTCAGAAGCCAATATCCCTCACTCCCAACCTGTTTTCTGACATTCATAATCCTTATAACCAATGTAAGATCCTAAGGCTTCCTGAAGCATGGCATAGCAGAAATTACATTAATACCTATTCAACTAGGTAACCAAGTTCTGGCCACAACAAAGGTTTTATACATTTTCACAGAAATTTATATATTTTCATAGAAAACAGGATTTGTTAATGAAACCATCAAAAGTTCACTGACAATAGAATTCTATAGTTTATTTTTTTCTTTTCATTCAAAAAAAAAATCTTTTGTAGTAAATAATAAGATAACACTGTATTAATCTGCATTACTCAGTTAATTTACTAAGGGCTATTCAGCTATTTGTTGTCAGATCAATCTGCATCTTCATGGCTATCCAAGAGTCATGCACAATCTTGGCACCTAGGAATGGTGAATCCACTCTCCAAGATCCTGGAAAAAACAGCAAGATGTGCCACATTTCCAAAACCATCAGGGAAAGTCAATGTAATCATAGCAAGGTCAAACATGCTCGTGGTTCAAGCCTAAATGAAAACCTGCAAATTAAACATCCCTGATCTAGATGTGTGGAAAAGGTAATAAGTAAACACTGCTCCCTTTCATTGCTTAGGGCAAAAAGTATTATTGCCTTCCCATTTAATCTCATTTGTAAATAAATCAGCCTCAAAAAAATTATCTCCATTTCAGAAAACTCAATTTGATTACCTTCCCAATAACAGTGAAAGCTTTTTTGTCAGCTGCAACTGAAATGGCCAAAATCCAAATACTAAATACTTCAGTGAAAAATTCAGGTTTTATATTCAATTACCTCAAGAGCAATAGTAGTCTATTTCTTGCTTTAGGATGAAGAAAATGTAGATCTGTACAACATTATACAAAATCACACATGTATAATTATTACTGTATCTATCACAAAGTGGCTTTCAGATCACTGTAAATTTTTAATGAAATAATGAAATTGCTTGTAGAAGTACCAACAGATGACAGAGTGTAACATTACCCTACTGATGTATAATCTGAATGCTGTACAACCAAAAGAAGTCTGTCATAACAACTCCACACAATACAGAATAGTCAAATGCTTTATTCTTCCTGTCAAACAATTAACTCCTTCTTTTTTATTTCTGAAAGTGAGCATATTAATATTATGCAAACTTGTAACAAAATGACCTGGAATTCAAATTTGCACTGGAGTTCAAAAATTAATAGCTAACATTCATAACAATGCAAACAATCTTCTGCTGTAGAATATCATAATTAATTGGGGGAAAAAATAAAAATCACATGCCCCAATAGAAGACACAGTCTCTGTAATGCTTGTGTTGGATTTATTTTAGTCTTGTTTGCCTTGCATGAAACAGCACAGTTTCAAAAGAAAACACCAGGAAACCTCTGAGCTTCAAGGATAAAAGCTGGAATCAAAGAATTAAAAACAAAAGCAGTATTTTAGTTTCAGATGTGCTTTTCAAGAACTGAGTTTGCTCTGTGTTTTCCTTACAAGCTGCTGACACTCTCCAGGGGAAACACAGTTATTTTCAAATCTACTACTGCAGCCAACAGCTCTGGTGATCCCCTCTGAGGTGCTGCTGCCACACTGGGATGGTCTCTCCATTTTCCCAAAAGTCATCCCTGACTCACCATCATCATCTTCCCAGGGGTGGCAGAGGTTGCCTCCTCTCTGCACAGCCAGCAGAGCTGCCTGGGATTCCTCAAGATGGAAGAGCAGGAGGATTCCAGTACCCCCTGCTCCCCAGCCTGCCTCACCAGGGATGTACTTCCCAGCTGCTCTGTGCACCAGGCACAGCAAGATCACACAAGGATGCTCCCCTTGGGGGAAAGATCTGGATCACAACATGCCTTGGTTTCAGCCTGACCCCCCAGGTGTGCAGGGGATGAATCCAAGCCATATAACAGCACCTAAGTCTAAAACACTCTGGTCGTGGTTCCACCACAAAGTGTAATCACCTTGCTATGGGAGATAATCACCTCTTATCACAGGGACCTCATAAAAGTTACATAATGGAGACAAGAATCATTTTATAAAAAAGTTAAGAATACTGGTGAACCTAAAATTAACTTGACTCTGAACACTAAAGAAATGCTGCGGATTTGTTCTTCCTTTCCTTAAACAAAATGGCTGTGTACAAAAAGGACTGTCACTATCAAGACAAACACCCCTTACATGATCATGAGCAACAAAACTTTCTTGTCAGTATTTAACCAGTTCTAATCAGAAGACAGAGTTTAAAAAAACCCACACAACCAAAAGACAACTCACTAAAAATTACATAAAAAACCTACCTCAGGACCAACAGGAAGTAGCACCATCCCACTGAAAGTCCTGGTTACAGCTTTTAACTCAACTATGAACTTTTCCAATTATTTCCAGCACAGAGTAACATCCTGAACTCAGCAGCACTGATCTTCACTTCTGGTTCCCTGCTGCAATGATGTTTTCTAGCAGAGGAGGAATCTGCAAATCGGAAGTATAGCAAATATACAATGCAGACTTCAAACAAAGGACCATTGTCACAATGAGGAGCCTACCATGAATAATCTCCTTATTGCAGTCATGAATGATCTGACTCATGAGGCGTCTGCAGCGATGTTTCAGGCTACAATCACAAAGCACACCTGGCTATTTCACATCCCTCCAGCAAACAGATGCTTAGTAAAGCTATTTGGTTTTATGAAAAGCCTCGAGACAGTACAGCCAGAGCTAAGAGGAAATTAATTATTCTATCATTATGTGTTTCCCTTCCCCTTCTTTGGGCAAGGGGGAGACATACCTACTCCTCCCTCGCATATTTTGCTTTACACATTAGGATAAAACACTTCAAATACTTCAGGATACAACCAGAGTGACTTTACACAGCCCTAAGTACCTGATGCTCCACTCACACCGAGGAGGCCACCCTGGGTGGGCAGCACACTCAGGTCACCTGCATCACACGGGCACCCAGCAGAGCACTGGCCATGGCCATGGCCATCCCTGCAGGTGACCCCTGTGGGCACTGAAGGTCCCTCTGTCTGAGCAAGGCCATGTGTGACACAGCCACACACATGAGGTGAGGCTGCACCGTGCCAGGGATCTCACAGGCCTTTGGAACAATCCTGCTTCCAGAAAATGCTGGTGGCACAGCGCCGCACAGGTATGAAGCTGGATGAACCCTGCTGGGGGAAACTCAGTTTTCATGGTTCTATCAGCTTTAGAGGGCAAGCCATCATTCTCAAGCCACTAGGGATTAATACTAGAAAATAAACATCCAGTTACAGAAACTATTCACATTAGGGAAAAAAAAAAAACGGTGCAAGGAAGTCAAGCTACATCCTTTATAAACAAGAAACCGACTCAATTTAACTGCAGAACTCAACTTACCAAACCTCTGCCAGCCCCGGGAAGCCTGGGCAGGCAGGAGTCCAAAATGTGATAAAATTATTATTTAGGAAAAAAATAAAAATTGAAACTTATGAGAATACACAAGTGTTTCTTAATAAGGCAAATTAAGTTTCTTTTTGAGTTTATTCCCAAGATGAACACACATTTTAACTTGAAATAGAGGGAATGTTTTGTTAAAGCATTATGCAGATGTGAAGCTGCTTTGATGTAACTCAATTTATCAGGGAAACATGCTGTATCATGTTATTAAAATATTATAGAGATAAAAGGATAATAATTGAAATATTTGCATATGATGTAGTACAAAGAAATAATGTATGTGAACAGAGTATTTGTTGTCACATTAGCTTCAAGCAAATAAGAAAATAAGGCTGATTTATTACTGTGTGTCTGGGGCTATAGGAGGGTAAAATTCTACTGACTGTAGTTTAAACAAAGGTCTAGAAAAGTAATGGAGAATATCCTGCCAATAAATCAGGACAAATTAATGGGACAACATGAGGTCTTTAAGTTCATTGAAATAATTAACAAATTGATCTTGTTTATTCATAGTATTTAATGGATTGACTTCCAACTGGAATTTCTTACATCTGCACTTTAAAGAACTGTTGACATGTTGAGGGTTGCATACCTTCATAAATAACAAACCAATTGAATCTGTTCTTCTGCAAAACTTGGCAGAGCACCTCAGGAGCCTGGGTGCCCAGCCTGGGGTCCTGCTGCTGCACCCAGCCACACCTCCTGGTGCTTTTCAGTTTGATTTTTGATCCCACTGTTATCACTGTGAGCCTTTCCAGGATCTAACAACTCTCCTCATTATCTCCCAACCTCCACACTTTAATGAACTGAAGATGAGTTTGTAGACTCTCCCATTGTAAATCTGGCCTTCATCAGCTAATAAAATTTTCTTCCCTGTCTTGTGCCTCACTGCAGGGGGCAAGATGAGCAAAGAGAGGAGGAGAAAGGGGAAAATGAACTTCAGCATGCACAAACACATGTAAGTTTACACACATATGCATACATGGGTATACAAACAGATACTTAAGTATATACAGTATACCTAAAATAAGGTTTTTAAATATGGGATGCATACATAACTAGAAAACAAAGGTGTTCACACCACTGCTGGGGTCAGTGCTAGGCAGCAAATGAAACGATAGGGAAAAAACCATCACATACCCTCAGGCATATGCAGCAGTACAATCACATTTGAGAGCACTTAAGAGATTTAAGAAATCACTTTTAAAATAGTTTTCATCTTCTTTTTTTCAGAGATGGCAAGTAGATTAAAAGAGTGTTTATTTCAAGTGGTATAGCTAAGGCTCTACAATTCCATGTATAGATATCCCTTAGAGAAAGAATTCCCTTCTGTAGTTGAAACTGATCTACTGTAAACAGATCAGATTAAACCAAAATGAGACATTCTCAATGCAGTATTAGACTGTCAGCATATTTCTTCATAATTCCACAGGTATTTTGGAATGGTACAGACCAACCACAGATAAAAGAAAAAGCAATTCTCAACTATGTATTTGTAACTATTTTCTCATTCCCTCCCAATAATAAAGTAATCTTCCATAAATGCCATGGAATTACAGCATTTTAGACTTCTTAAAAATAACAGGGGTGTTTTGGGGAAATACTAATACTTGTGGGATTAGCAGGCTATTGTTCCATTCATGCTTAACATGAAAATGAAAAAATTCAAATATTAAAACTTGTAGAAGCTTTGGTCTAGAAGTTTCTTAATGTCATGTTACCAAGAAAAAACCTATACAACAGAGGCATAATGGCATAAGCCCCAAATAAAACTGCTGACATAGTCTTAAATCCCAAAAAGCAGTGAAAAATCCTGAATCCAAACTAAATAGTAATTTTTCTAAAAATCAAATTATGATGAGATTTCCTAACCTAAGTCACTATTTGTGCTAAAATTTGCACCATATTATTGTTATTAAGCAGAACATAATTTTATTTGAGTGCAAAAGTTTGGGACTTTCCTCATATGACCTTCCTGGCATACTGCCAAGGCTCAGCTCTTGTTGACATTTAATCTGAACATAATCCCTGAAATCTCTGCGCCATTACTGGGTTGCATGGGAATGATTCCCTGACAACATACACAGAATTGTGCTGTAAATTTTATTTTCAGCTCATGGCTGTTCCCCTTCCTTACCAGCTGTTGCAAATTATTTGTCTGAATAAAAATAAATAATCTATATCTTTTATTTGCTATAGAACCATATAATACCTAAAACAGAAAACAAGTCCAACACTTCCTGGCTTTCTACTGATGGCTACCATATTTTTAAGGGAGTAAACTCCAGAAAACAAATGAAGTTCAGCAGCTGATGAAAAGCCTGGGTAATGAGCTGCAGTGGTGCAAACAACCCCATTGACTCTGAACAGGAGCAAGACCACACTGCAGCAGAGGGTTCCAGCTGAGGGTACTCACACTTGACTGCGGTCTGAATGAGCAACTGCCTTTACAAAGGAAGAATACACTTAAAAGAGCTTTTTTTCATATTCAAAGATGCCTCTGATCTCTGAAGCCAACTGTCTTTTTGTCATGAATGCTGTGAAAAATCACAGTGTCCAAGATTTCCACATCTGTGATTTTTGGCACTTGTGCAAGGGTAGGAACTGAATAACTGATGTATGAACAACACCAACGAAAATGAGGCAACACAGCAATTTGTCCCACAGGAAAGCGTAGAAAAGCCTCAAAATCACTGCAATGAGGTAAGTGTGGATCTCTCTTTGTTTTCAGTGTGCTCAGGGCTTCACAAATACTTTTCCCCTGCATTCCCTGCAGGAAGGAGCAAGGTAGGCAAAGCAGCACTGACTTTAATCTTACTAATGCAGGTCCTAAAAGCAGTGAATCATAGAGCAGTAAGAGCTCCAGTATGGGACGCACAGACCTACCCATTGACCTGCATACTTAGTTCAGCAACAATCTAAGTGTCATTACAGTTCATGGGAGCTAACACCAGTCTACCTACATTTGATGTGGTCCAGTTGCTGCCTGAAGCAAAGACTGCTTCTTATTCAGACTTCTGATTTACTGAGTGATCCCAACATCTTCCCTTTCCTATGAAAAGTAAGTTAATAAGATGAACAAGAAAAATTACTTATTCCCTGAAAAAAAAACCCCAACATAAAATGATAATAGATAAAAGCAGTTTTATGTTTTTTTAAGATCTTAATTTTCAGCAGAAAGCTTGCTTTGTTCAGCAGGCTTTTCTCTCTGTACATTAACCCCTTCCCAGAAAGATTTTTCCTACACAGAGTTGACCAAGTTACCAAGGACCATAGTTCTGTGGGAAAAGAGAAAGTCTTCTAAAGACTCATAAAGGTTTATTTCATTACCTCTAAGTTAATTCTAATACTAATCTCTTTATACATGTAAACAAGTATCCTATTTCAAAGGTATTCTTTCAGGTTGGGGTGCAGAAGACCTCTTAATTCTCCTCTTTAGAAAGCTAAACTGCAAGGAAAAATAGGAGCTACTCCTCCAGTCCCTTTGTTTCCTCCAACAGAGTAGGCTTGATCCAGTCAAGGGCCACTTAAGTCAATGAGGAGCTGTTAATGTTTGGTTTAGGCCATGTAAGAGTGAGAAATTGAGAAACATGTTTTCACCTGGCCTTCAGCCAGGCACAATGCCACCACTAATGAGTGGCTGCTGTAACGAGACCTTTTGAAAGGGTCATATGTGAGACGAATTAATGAACCTCACATCCATCTCAAAGAGGGGCGAAAAATCATTGCAGTATATCATAAATATGTTTAGGTGTTCTGATTCCAGCCTATTGCCAAAGGAATCCACCGACAGGGAAGGGCAAGGTCTGTTTGCAATGCAGTCCTCCCCGGGAGATGCATTTCACGGCTTCCAGCCAAAGCCTCCAAAACGCCTCCAGGGTAGCAGTTGGGCTGGAGCTGCCCCATCACGCCCTTCCACTGCAGCCAGATTTGCCTATTTTTGCAGCTGGCACCACCAAAGGCTACAGAAACTTGTAGTCAGCACAATCTCTTCCAGACTGGCTTTTCAGTCTCTTCAGCTAATGAATACTGAGAGGAGTGCACAGACTGGCAACAAATGTAAACAGAGTTCACATAGGAGACCCTGCACCTCTTGCAGCCTTTCTTTTCCCTAACAATTTCTGTGTGACTGTTACCATCATGGCTCTCACTAGCCTCAAACCTGCCCACCACACCAGTTTGTAAAAACATCATTTCACCTAGCACTAACACAACAAAATCCTTCTTGCTCAGTGTTTCTAATCCCCTTGATAACAGTGCTGCACACAGATTGTCACGATGAAGAAACCTACACTGGTTAGTCCAATGACTCAGCAGTGGTTTCTCCCTTTGCTGCTCCAGCAGCACCAAGAACAGGCTCAGGAGCTTAAATCTTGATGATAGATAGATGCTCACTGTGCAGCTAATCCTATCATTTTCAAGACAAAACCCTAAGTCTGTGCAGCCTATAGCTACTGTTGATGAACATCCTACAAATGTCACACCACGTACTACCTAAACGGAAATATATTTTCAACAGTGAGGAAGACTGTGGTTTTAATAATACCTCCATTTGCAACTAAAAACTCTGACAGTAAAAAATGAAGTCAGAAAGAGAGCAATCAAGGTTTATAAAGAATATGTCATACAAAGGTGCATCGTATACAAACAATTTTTGGAAAAACACATCCAGCCAAAGCATCAGCAATGCTCTGGAATTCAATGATCCCTTACACAACAGAGAACTGTGGAGGGCTTCACAAACTAGACATCCCATAGGGGAAAGTAAAAATCCCCTATTTTCATGTAAAGTGCAACAAACAAAGCCTGAAGAGTGAATTTTAAGTGTGAAGTTCAAAAAAAATCCATGTGTTCAAGCAAATGTATGATCTGTATGTGCAGTCATCATGACCCTGCGTGATAAGCAAATACATACACACCAGAACAGTAATTACTTATCTAACTTGCTGCTGTGGGCCTCTGACAACACTGGCTTTGTGAGCTGTAACTCTGCGTGCAAATATGTTTCATGATGGAAGACCACTCTCTGGAAAGCTCACTTGGCTTCAGAGGGATTGGTATTGTTGTGAACTAGCTTGACATTTCACACTTGAGTTGTGCCCCTAACCTGACTCTTATTCCAAGATAAAAGATCTTATCACTATGGAAGTGTTGCTGTAAGCCTGAGCAGATGGCCCACAGGGAGGAGGAGGAGGTGGCTTGATGTTTTTGTGGATAACAGCACCTAGCGATGCCATGAGGAAGCAAAATTTGTTTCAGGATCCTTCACAAACGCTACGACCGGGAGAGACTGGCCCGAGTGTATAAAATACACCGGAATCCAGGGGCCAGGGGAGAAAGGCAAAGCCACTTCCAATCCACATCTTTACACCGTTTTCCCCTGCAAAACATGGTTACCTCTTCAATAATGCCTGTTGAGAACAGTCTCTCTCCCACGCCATCCTGCCACAGCTGTCATCTGGGAGTGTGCTAGTTGGCACGGACCAAAATCATGTCATGGAATGTGCTAGAAATTAAACAATATGGACAATCATAAGATACAAGTCCTGGCCCTGATTAATTTACCCATGCAGACAAAGCAGTGGTGAAGCAAAGTGGAAGTGGAGTCTTTCAAGCCCATTACTGCAGCTAAAATACAAATATCAGAAACAGGGTGGCACAGCAGGACCGAAGATTAAGACTCCAAAGTTTAGCCCCGTAGCCACAACATGACCGTGTTAGTGCCATAAGAAAGCGGGAAGCACAAATAACTTCTAAACACAAAGTCAAACTTTTCTCTGAAAATAAAGAGGCCAGAAGATGAGTGCTACAATAGATATCAGGGTGCTGGCAAAGGCAAAGTGTGAAATGGATCCTTTCCAGTATTCAGTTTAGGAAGACAAACATTGTTTCACAAATTCACTGTAGCCCTGCTTATTTTCCAAGCTCCTTAACTCATGCCAAAGGGCCTGGACTTTCTGAACATCCTGTTCTGTTTCCTCCACTGCTAGTCTTAGTCCTAAAGTGAACTAAACGTCTTTATTTCAGAGCCCCCTTTTCTATCATTTTATTCCAAACTCCTCCCTCTGTAGCTTTTGTATTTTACCTCTGGGTAAGAGTGAAGACAAGCAGATTAATGAGAAGTCTGAACAGCACATTAAGTTACACCTATTTTAAGAGCCCTTCTCAGTAGGCATCCCAAGGCATGGATAAAAATAAAACTACATCAATCGCATTTAAAACTAACAAGAAGCTTGCGGATGCTGGCACGCCTCAAAGCATAAAGATTGATGGTTAACTGACTCCATGATTCCCCAAAGTCTCAGAGCCACATGAACACAGAGCATTTTACCTGTCATTGGCTGGATGCATCAGCAATCTGCTTGGATGCTTCATGATGGCCTACTGGCAGGAAAAAAATATTCCTGCCTGATAAGGAGGGGAAAGGTTTTAGTCCACAAGTAGTAGCTGGCCATTTTGGGGATTTCCTATCTGACAAGCAGCAATGCCTCTTCCACCTCTCAAAGATGACAGAACACCTTTCTGCTCCTGTCTTTGCTCCTCCACAGCTGCAAGAAGTCCAAGGTACAAGTGGTCTCATGGCAATGCCTACAGCAGCACAGGCTTGGGCAGAGACAGGACCATCACCTCTCACCTCATCACATCAGCTCCTAGATCTGCTGCTCCTGGGACCCCACCAACAGCACAAGAAATGGTACCAAACACCTGGACATGTCTGAGGTGCACCCTGGGCCCAGCTCATCCACCCATACAGACACATCTCCTGGTTGCTGGCAAATGGCACAGGAGAAGGCATTCCTCTTGGCACAAGAGGGAACCACTGCCGCCTCAGAAGTGCCAGGAAACCTTCTGCTGCTGGTGATGAGGGCACAAAACTTGTCTACTTGTCCTACTTGCTTCCTACTTCTTTGCCATAAGAATTCCTGCCTTGCTTCCTTCCTCTTCCTTCCCACAGCAGTGTTTCAGGCTGAGACCAAAGCATGCAGTCAGAGTTACAAGGAACCAGCCATGATCTTATTTGCCTTAAAAAACTGCATTTCTACCCTTCATCTGCCCTTTTGAGCAGTGTACAGATAACCAGCTGGTCCTTGCAGATACTCACTCCCCTTTCTTGAGACAGTTCACCACGAAAGAACCATGTGATGCCCTTGCAGCCTCTTCAAACAAGTAGTGTTGGAAGACACCTCTGGCCTGCAAACCCTAACAAATAAATATGTGGCTTACACTATATTCAACCCTACTTTAAATTACGTATTTATTAACACACACATAGAAAGGGAAAAAGTTGTAATGGCACAAATTAAAAGTGGACAGAAAACTGCAGTTTCAACAGTGAAGTCAAACTAAGACCTGAGTACCATCAAAACTTAAAGCTGTTCCTATTACTTTGTGTGTAGCTGAGGTGATCACCAACACATCAGTATTGTAAAACTAATTAAATTAGAATAAAAAAATAATTTAAGTTGTTAGGGCTGCCAACATAGTGACTTTTGTGAAGAGTTGGAATGACTTTAGTAAGCTAGCAAAAACAGAGCTACCACCTTATGAGGGGGACATTGAATAACATCAGTGTAAGAAGAGAAGGTCCTGAAAAATGCTAGAATCACATTTTGAAACCAACTAAGGAATATGTACATGAAATCAACTGAACAGACAAAGCTCATGCATCAGTGAAGAAGTTCTGAAAAGGCAAGACTTCAGGCTCACACTGCTTGAGTAAGGAACACTTTCCTTACCATCTGGCTTAGAAATCACTTGGATTCCACAGTGGCCTTCTAATGGCCAACAGGAAAGCAGGGAAACTATTTTAAGTAAGCATCACTAAAAATAAAATGGGAGATGCAATGAAAGGGGCAAAAAAAGTGGTCAGTGATAAATATAGTATAGAGATTTTTCTATTTATAGTTTTAAAGCTATTTATATTTGAAAGTTTTCATTTAGAGATATTGAGGGCTTCAGTATGGTATTCATTCAACTACATAGTATTTATAGAAATATGTAAAGGCCAACAAAAATAATAAAAAAGACATTAAAATTAACTTCTGTCACAATTTGGGGTTATAAATTCACATTCATATTCAGTCACACATCAACAAAACATTTTCCAATATTATACTGATATGCATTTTGAATGCTCTCCACAAAATCATGCTCCAGCAACAGGGCACACCATGAAAAAAACAGTGCAACAGCTTGACACAGTCTGACACAACTTAATGCTCCCTGGAGACAGGCTCCTTGAGGTGAACTTGCTGTGTGGGCTTGATTTCCTATACAGCTGAACCAGGAAAGCAGCACAGCACCTGTGAGGGCAGGGCCTTGAGGAACCCACACAACATCAACCCACAACAGAGCCAATCTAAAGGGCAGAACTGGAGAAGGCTCCAGGGACACCTTAGAGCACCTTCCAGTACTTAGAGAGGGCCCACAAGAGATCTGGAGAGGGACCTTTTATCATGACATGGAGTGTAAGGATGAGTGATGGCTTTAAATGAGGTTTAGATTAGAAAGAATACATTCTTTGCTGTGAGGGTGCTGAGACACTGAATAGGTTGTCCAGAGAAGTTATGGATGCCACATCCCTTGAACTGTTCCAGGCCAGGTTGGATGAGGTTTTGAGCAATCTGGTCTAGTGAAAGACCCAACCCAAACCATTCTATGATTCTATATTTCTGTATAAAACTGAAGAGGAAAGGATCCATGAGTGTAGGATGACTGCTGAAAGACTGATGATATGCTGGGGGAGAACTGCCAAATACCCTACACAGTCCTTTCCAAAAATGTTGCATTTGGCTCTTCAGAAGCTAAGGCATTCGAAAGGAAAGTGCAAATCCTCCTGTTCATCTCTGACGCTCCTCACAAAACCGACGTTGTGCCTGCTTAAGAACAGGTCACATTCATGAACCCACTCAGAAAACTCAAGCTGAGATGCATGCTGCTTCTAGTAACATGGAGGATCTAACTTGAGTTTCAGAGTCAACTGATTGCTTTATGCTAAAATTGACATCTGTTACTAACTTTGTTCATGTGTCAACACTGTTTAGCTTAATTAACTAGCTTTCCTCTGTACCAGCCCCTTCCCTGATGTGTTTATCAAGGAACTATCTTATTATGCTCTGGGTTTCACTTTGCTAGCCTGTTCTCCTAAGATAAAGGCTCTCAGTGATGCTTTTCTTGCTGTGCCTGTTTTAGTTTGAATCATTCCTGAATTTGAAATCCAGAACAACACATGAGATTTCATTTTGCACATTTTTCTACACTGACTGCAAAGTTTCCATATCTCCATCACCTTCACATTACACCTATTCCATTCTAGATCTGTATTTATCTTATCTGTTTAGGTCTGGAGATTTGCCTTGTTTTTACACAAGTTTCAAGAACTTTTAAAAATATTTTCTCTACTTTTAAATATTTGGGCTTTTTAGTCCAGCCAACTGAATTACCTACCAACCTCAAGACCTTGTTTCCTTAATTTCACAGCCTGTCCTTCTGTGAGATGAAGTGTTATTTATGACCTATGTTTGCTTATGCTTGTATAAAATTTAAATGGAAATAAGTAAATGCATGCTTCATACAAACTTACTTTGTATAACCAACCCTTCTACAATGTCATCATGCTCCATGAAAACAAAATCTGAGAGCACATCAACATCTTAGTTCAGCAACATTTTAAAGAAGAAATCACATTCACTGCCTGTCACAGCTTGCATCAAAGACTGTCGATGTCCTAAGTTTCTAAGGGATTGCATCTACTGAGCCATTTGCAGCTCTATTTCTACAAGCAAAATAAACATGTCCAAGAATGTTGAGGCCAACTGGCACAGAAAGGTGCCATGCTAATAGAGTCTATCACTCTCCAAAACAGGGTGGTTGCTTTCAAACTGCCTACCGGGAACAATCCCAAGATAACTTTCAAACCTTACCTGGGAATAGTTCAGGTGAGTTCCCGTAAGTATAAACCAAAACTAGGCCAGGGACAGTCAACAGAAGGCACATTTAATTTCCAGGGCCAGGGACTGCTTCCAGACTCCGTTTAATTTACTAGTACAGACATGACCACTGCATGAAGACCTCTTCATGCAAGCATGACCCTCAGCTCTTCATGCCTCTTGGTACATCTCCATTAGCCTGTCATTCACCCATTTTCCTTCTCAGAGACCAAGGCAATTCTACTAAAACCACACCAGCCATAGATTTTAGGAGAGTTTTCTCTGACTGCATACATTAGTCTTTGTTTTGTTCCAAAGGGGATTCTGGGATCTTTGTATCAAGCTTCTTCTCCCGGACTGTTTTTAGTTTTATCTTTCCATAGTGTTTCTATGGTCTTAGAAAACAAAACACTGCTAGTTCCCCAGATAAACTCTGTTGACTCTGTGTCTTTCCACCTAAAGAAAATGTGTCTTCAGATGCCCACAAACATGTGTCTTCCTTGTGCCACTAGGAAACCCAGATTTTCATGGGGTTTGGGTTTTTTTTTTCTTTTTTCCCTGGTGCTGCCCAACTACCTTGTATTTGCTGTCCTCAGTTCTTTAATCACATCCTTCTTCCTTCTCAGCCTCAAATCTCTACTTATCTCCATCATATCCTCCTTTTTTTCTGGTGCCACTCTTCCTTCAATCATCTGTTTCTCACTTTTTCCTCCTGAGTCCTCCACCATAACACATCAGCCTTTCACTTGATTTCCCCCTCACCAATTAGTGCCAGCCTCTATGCTGTGATTATGGCCACATGCAGCTGTGGTCAGCTTCCTCAAAGACCTCTCCCTTCCAACTACTATTTTTATATACAGCTGTGCATTCAGATCACCTCAACTGCCTCTTCTATTCCCTCGTGTCTTTAGCTCCCTGCCTCTAGCTGCATCTAAACTACTTGGATACTCTCTCTCCTGATTTCTGTCAGGTGACATTTCTATATAAAAATAGATCCTATCAGGTAGGTAAATCTCCTTCTGTTCCTGCATCCAGTCTTGGTGTCTTCTCTGCTATCCCTCATTCAGTGCTGCATCATTGCACATCCTTCCTCATTTCTGCCTTTAAGGAAAAATAAACAGCCCAGACAAAATGCATCCAGACTCTAAATTTTCATTAAATGCTGGCTTCCTATGGCCACTGACTGAAAGGCAGTTATCTGCCTGAACTAAGCTCTCTTAGGTGGAAAGTTCTAGTTGTGATCAAGGGCAGAAAACCTCCCCCATCTCCTTCAACTACAAGTTTAATCCACTGAAAACTGCAAATTGGTCTTGCAAATACCAGGGGAAAAAAAAAAGAAAAAAGAGAAAGAGTAATTACAATGTAGGGCAAGGATTCTTGTACACAGAGCTTTACTAAAACTTGAAGAAAAATGGATGCCTACCTAAGTGAAAGAAAATGAATGAAGTAGTGGGAGGAATTTCATGTCAGAGATCACAAATTCAGTTTGAGTAATCTTAATTTTCTGAGACAAGGCTAGGTACTAACAAATGACTCCTCATGCTGGTGAAATAGGAAAAATATGTTTACATGAACTTCATACAGAACACAGTATTTTGAACATAATATTCTGCAAAACTGGAAATGATTGCAGAAGCATGTGGCTAAAAAGAAAATACAGTTCAAGAATTTAACAAGGATATCTTTCTGCTAATCAAAGTACAGACTCCAACCCTTGATTATTCTCATCAAAGCATAAAATTATATTAAAGAGTTGGATCATGCATTCTAAAATGCACTTTATTGTTTTTTTTTCCTTTAAACAACATGGATTTTGTAGGACAAAATATTAAGGACAGAGCTTCAAAGAGCATGTGGATGTGTAGGAACAGAGCACCAAGCAAAGTGTCATCTTAAGTCTTTTACTATATAATAAAAATAGCACTTTGGTTTGAGAAATGGAAGCTTATCAGTCTCAGTGCAAGTCTCTCCTGCATGTCCAGGCATGCAAGAAAGGACAAGCAATGAACAGCAAGTTAGCCTTGTGCCCTTAATGCTTTGGTTTATCTCCAGAACTTAAAACCTAGCAATGCTGCTAAATAAATAAGGCACATTGAGATACAAACAGAAGGAGTATGCCAATTGCTTTCTTGTAAGCAAGCAAGGAGGCATCAAATTTAATTGTCAATCAGTGGGAGGGTTTTCAAAGATGCAAATGGACAGTACATGCAGAGTTCAAAAGGTATTCAGGGTTGGCCTAAATTATCTAATTGCTGCTGTAAATCTACAGTGCCTGAAAACTATGAAGTCTCCTGCATTGTTGTTAGGGATTTTGGAACACATATCCACTACAAACACTATACTAATTACAATTAATTACGTTAATTTTCACTTATAATTTACACAGAGGTTCTCCTAAAATAAAGCAGGCCAAGAACACATCCAAAGAGGTATTTCCTCTGCTAGGGCACAAAAGCATGCTGTGGTACCTGGCCTCCTGATCCTGGATCTTGTATAAAGCCTATTAAAACCTTTCTGGCAGATCACAATTATCTGTGGCCTCTGTTACAAAGTGCAATGCAAAGTCTGATCCACACGCCCTGGCAAAATAAAAAAAACAACAATCAAACAAACAACAAACCAAAAAAACAAACAAACAAACAAAAAACCCCACAACAAAAAAACCACACCCACCCACCCACCCACCCCGAAATATTTTAGCTGGCTTTAAATTAGGGTAATTTTTTACATTAATGATGCAGGCAAAGGTGCAGTCTCTGTCTCTGACCAGTGCTGCCCTATTTTTTAGAAAGATATATTAGAGTAAAACAAACAAGATGTATCAGAGTAAAAGTCTACAGCATTAATTCCATACTTGACATGAAATGTATGGAGCTAAAACAAAGTACAAGCCTTTCAGAGCTCCTTCTAAAACTTCAGCAATCTTCCTCTGAATTCCCAGTGTCACTTTGACTTGCTTTGAAGACTAATTCTTTGCCAGAGGTGCTGTGTAATTGTTTATGTCTCATCTAACCTGAAGTGGAAGCTGAGATTCAACAAATAAATATGCAAATATCTCTTAGTGATTTGTACTTGCTAAATATAATCCAATTGTTTATTGAGATCCTATTTAACAATTTCCCAATGGATGCATTTCTTGCAACAGATTAAAAGACAATAAGATCAGAAAGCCAACCATACAGGGCTAGGAAACACAGGTAAGTCCTTCTGTTATAAAAAATATTGGAAATAGTATGCTTAGCAGGGAAATGTGACTGACTGGCTCAGTATTCAACTACTTGCCACACATTTACATCAAGGAAAAGCATTTTTCCCACCAGTGGAAGAATTAATTACATGGGGTACAGGGAAAAGAGAAGAAAATCCATTGCGAAAGTCCTCTTTCACTGCTTTAGTCAAAGTGGGTATCTTAGAATATGTCAGCTGGACAAACCGAAAATACAAAAATAAGATTGAAGATAGTGTATCTTCACCTAGCAATCAGTAACTATGTGTTCCAGCCAGAGAAAACACTGGGAAAGCTACTGGAGGAGTTTTCCTTTGGCTCAGGGAACAGATGAGCAAGAGTTCTCCTAAGGCATTACTTACAAAGCCAAAAGCTGTTAAATTCGGCGGCGGCTAAAGCAAGTTACAACACAGACTGCTCCAGACTGTGTGGACAGAGCCAAGCTGCACTATAACAACATTTGGGGGAAAAGGGAGAGAGCAGAGAAAACATACCTCATGGTTTTATCCCAAGCCCAAACCAGATTCATGGAGCTCTCTCGAGCAGGCCAGAATATGGATATCGGAAAGAAGCACAGGTTCTGCAGTGGTATTTTCTAGTGTTTGTTCAACCAAGTTTTAGCTCCCAGATAAGACAGGCACTTTCTTTGGAAAACTATGCCACTTGCCATCGTCGAGGAAGACTTTTCCAGTCCAATAAATCACATCTTTCCTGTCATGCATTCTTTCTCAATTAATCAAATTTTTTTCTCTATGTCCCTTTACCATCCCAAATATTTTGATCAAACTATTCTTACAGGACTGCTTTCTCTACGCCCCGTTCCAATGTGAAATCTCTCACTTCATCTGTCTGTCCACATTTCTCCTTGTCCATGGTTCATTCTCCTTTATTTTCTCAGAATTTCAGTTAAACCACATAAAATGGTGCACAAAGACTAGAGGGAAGTTTACAAAGCCACTGAAGTGAAAACCAGGCTGGAATTCTGAATTAAGGACTGGTTTTTGGTCAGCTGCGCAGTTCTAGCTCATTACATAAGAATGAGTGTAAAATCATTCTGCAGCTTCAAATAACTTCTATTTGTGTAATTTCCACTCCATTTAAGAATTAGTTGGAGCAACTGTACTGGCAATTTAAGGAAGGCAGAAAAAGTTGAGAGGATCTAAAAGGCTTTGATACAATGACTGCAATATTATCAGAACCAGGATTTAGGTACCTGGTTAAGATTCTTGTCTGTGAGGGTGGTGAGGCACTGGAACAGGTTGCCCAGAGAAGTTGTGGATGCCCAAATCCTGGAAGTGCTCAAGGCCAGCTTGGACGGGGCCTTGAGCCACCTGGTCAAGTAAAAGGTGTCCGTGCCCAAGGCAGGGGGTTGGAACTAGATGGCCTGTAAGGTCCCTTCCAACCCAAGCTATTCTATGATTTTATGATCCTATAAGAACAAGAAATTACTTTTTTCTCTTCTGTTATTACTTTATGTTCCTTTAATTATTTTATTTCAAGGAAGCAAGGAATAATAAAATTTAAACATAATTATGAATGCTAGTACATTTTTACAGCAGTCTCGTGTTTAACCTCTGTCTCTTTCCGTATGTGAAAGCTGCAACTACAACCAGCTTCTGGAAACAAAGTACATCAAATCCTCCCACGCAGAGTGGGAACACCCCATGGTCAGCCTGCCACTTTCCCACTGAAGACAGAACTCACAGAAAGAAGTGAGCACTCCCTGACATTTTCACCTAGCTTTTGCTGCCAGCAAAGCAGGAGCTCCTCCTATAAATCTCAGTATTTTCCAATCAATTAGTTTTCAGAAATGGAATTTCAGGCCAAAAAAAAGCACAACCTCAAGAAAATGAGAGCTGGTGAACATCTGCACTGTGGCTACTTACCTGGAAATCTTGATGGGTTAGTCAATGTATTTTAAAGCAGCTCTACACTGAAAATTTTACTATCCTGTATGTCTTAACATTTTACAAACCCACTCTGTATCTGAAAACTTAAGGCTCTCTGAATCAGCCCCAATCAGGGGGTGAGAATAATAGTGTCTGTGGTTAGCATCTTAATATAAAGGAAATCAGAAATGTCAAAACTTGTCAAAAGTGCTCAATAGTGTTCTCTCTCTGTACTACATATCTACTACAACTAAAGGACTGTGACAAATTTTAACCTGAGATCCTCAGAGTCAGCAAAAATTCAATACTACTTTTCCTTGGTGACAGTCAGACATGGCAAGGAATATTTTCCTTGATTTCTGGGTGATCATTAGAGAAACCTGCTGCCTCTCTGTGATGAGCACACGCATTCAAGCATCAGTTCAGAACACACAATTTCTCTCCTGAAATTGTGTTATTTTACCTTTACCTCTGTTTGTTCTTTTCTGTGATTATTAAATCAAAGAAGGGATGATTGCTTTCTAAATTAATTTGTGAAAGGACAATGAAAGATGCTGATGGTTAGAAGGATGGGAATGAGTTTCTAACAGATCAAAAGAGAGAGAGAGAGCACTAATGAGCAGATGTGTCCTGAAAGATTTTCTTAAATGCAAGCATGATGACTGTCTCAAGACTGATCCATTACAAACAGAGGTCTGCCCATCATGGTACCAGGGAAGAGCTCTTACTGACTCTTGAGCAGAAAGGGAAAACAGCAGAAGGAGCCTCAGTCAGTGGTTCACATTTGGAGAAAAAATTAAGTGGGCTCCATTTGGTCCTTGCTCCCTCTGCAGACACAGGAGGAGCATGAAATTCAAGTGCTTGTCTCCCATCCTCCTGTCTGATGAGGAACATGGGAGCCAGAGCTTTTGCAGGAAGCCCACAGGGAGCTCATGTCCTCCAAGGGCCAGGCTCTGCTACTGTGCTTGACAGAGCAGCTGTCAAGGTAAGAATATTCCCTGCACACAATATTCTTTTGTACTACAAAGTGAAGCCCCTGAATAAAGAGCCCAGTAGATGACATAAGATCAAGGAATTAGAAACTAAGCAGTGCAACTACACGGAGTCACTGGAGTGCTCCCTTCAGTCATTGAGTTGGGCTGGCATGGTTGAGGCAGCTTTGTGACTGTAAATAAAGCATTTCAGGCTGCCTTTCTTCTTTTGTGTGTGTGTGTGTGGGGGGGGTTTCTCAATGTAATTGTAACTGATAACCATACAATTAAAATCAATCAAACATAGATTCTTTTTGGATTCTTTTCCTTTTTTGGGGATCAGGGCTTTTTAACTTTGAGATAAAGTGTTCTCTGTCAGGAACAACGTAAGCTGTCAATCCTGGCTGGCTGGACTTAAAATTCATTAAAAAAATCTCTAGGATATACATGCATTTTACTTTGAACCTCCTGCTAGATTCCATTTGCACTTACTTGAGTAAAAAGTTAGAACTTCTCTCCCTGCCTGAGGGAACCAAAAATATTAGTGCTGATTAAATATTTATTTTGTAGCAACATGAAATCTATCATGCTATAAAAATTTATTTTGAATGATACCTCTTGAGCAAGACTGCGACTTACAGCTTTTCTTTTTACTAAGCTAAACATTCAAAAAAATACAGCTGGTCCAAGAAAACTCTGTTTTGCTTTGGCAAAGCATCAGACAGCACCTTCTGGTTTGCCAACACAGGCAGAATCTTATCTAACTGTGAGATGTGCTTGGATTTACTACCTATTAGCAAAACTCTTAAGGAACACTGAAAGGTTCCAGCCCCTTTTACGTATTCTCAGTCAAATCTCATTAGCTTCATGCTCCCAGTTTGCACACAAAATATAGCAGTCTTTTCCCACCTCTCAGGGAAAAAATAATAGGAGAATGTTAAATCCCATGTTACAAGGACTTCATTACTTTTACAAGCTATGCTAAATAATTAAACTGCACTTGTCGAATAACTGATTAGAGACCATTTTGTGCTGTTCTGTATGTTTTTACTGTCTATTTACTTCAGTTGACAAAATAAAATCATTCACAGGGTCTCCTGCACAACAACTGAGACCTTAAACTTGGAGTGAAGAAGAGCTGTGGGACTCAAAAGACAAGTCTATATAGGCTGTGATTAAAGAAAGAGAACTGGACTAAAGCCACAGATGGGGAAACTGAAACAATAGAACCAAAGCTTGCTCCAAGGATGGTGCTGAATGAGAATGACCTAGAAGCAAATCTAGCTAACACCATCTAGATCTCTAGCAGCTTCTAGACAGGCTTTTGAATCTTAAAGTGAGCAAAAAGGCAGAGAATACATATTGCTTAGAGAGACTAGGACTAATAATATTCAGCCAACACTGACTTTTCCAACCTTTAATTTATTTTGTTGTCCATATTTTCACAGTAATATATCAGAGGGTGGGGAGGCTTTGACTAGTGCTATCAGCAGGGTGCAGCCATCTGAAATATTCTGTAATTAACAGGATCCCTCAGGTCTCAAAGAGAGGGGCTATGTGCAAAAGGGCAAAGGTCAAACAATTAGACTAGCAACCTACCCCTCCAGCACATCCATAAGGCAAGGCCATTTCTATGATGTCAAAGACAAAGAGAATTTCTGACACATTGCACATTGTCCTACCTGCCTCTCTTCTCCACAGGCAGGTCTCTGGAGCCCATTCCATCCAGTAAGATGACCCACACAGTCAAATGAAGCAGATGTAGTCAAATTAACAGCTGTCTCTCCTGCTGATGGGAATTAATCTGTTTGGCCATCCTGGCAATTTTTCAGATGCACTCTTCTAAAGGTTACTCAAAACCAAAAACTGTACAGATGCAAATCCCTTCTGGTAGCAGCCAGACATATGCTGCACCAGCCTGCTGCTACCAGAGCCTCATCCAGTCTCCCAGGGCTGCAGCAAACAGCAGGATCTGCTGTCCTGAACACCACTGTGATGTTCAAGTTGGACTCTCCACGAGCACATACACGCAATCTGCTATTTTTTAAATGTACTAGTCACCAAAAGCCACATTGCCATTAAGCGGGAGAGAACATTCCTGATGCTCCCATTCTCTCACAGCAGCAGAATTTCCCTGAATCGACACTTTTTGCAGAGTTATGTAACAGTGAGCACAGCATGCTTGACTCTCATCTGAGCAGACACTGTGAGCTCAGCGTAAGCACCAGGGTACTTCTTTACACCAAACTGTGCTCCAGCCTAGCCAGTGGATTTAAAAAATTTAAAACCCAGTGTATTTATCTCTTGGAAGAGAGCAGAAAGTTACCCAGGCAAAAATCATAGATTCTTGTATAGGGGTCATTAAGTAAACAAAGTGCAGGAAACAAGACTGAATAGCTTTCAAATGCAGTAAAACTGAGCATTTAAAGCAAGCGCAGTTTTTCGATACGCACAATGAATTTGGGACTAGCAGTGCACTGGAGATGTGCCAAAGGAACTCCCCAGCTCTCAACACAACTGCTCCTTTCTGTCATCTGGAATGCTTTCACAGCATTAATTGCCTGAACAGAAAGAAATGCCAAGGAAATCCTCAGTGATAATCAAAGTCAATTTCGCAGGCTTGTGTGCCACTGTCCAGTAGAGTAGAACCTCCTCTGTGGTAGAAAACACTGTTTTCCTTTACATTAAATGACTTAGCCATTAGCTTTCACATGGAAGGAAATCACAGGAATATGATGTCTCAGATACATTACTAATAGAGAAGGCAATTTTCTTCCACAGCACTGCCTCCTCCACTCCTTTTCAGAGCTGAAGTATCCATTAAGAGTGACTCACTGGTTGCAAAAACATGTGAAAAGGAGACATCCTGAAGTTTGTTTTTAAATACTCTCCACAGTCAGTATTATGGCTATCAGGAATTTGTGAAAACCATAGGTATGTAATATATTTTCAAGAGACATGGTGCAGAAGAAACTTCATGCTAAAAAATCACAACTATTATTGCATAGCAACCAAGCAAACATGTTTGATTCCTGACAACCCAAAGTCTTCTCTCCTTTCACCACAGCCATGGATCTCTAACCTACTAGCAAGGGTAATTAACCTTTTTTTATCTTTTTCCATCATCTTCTCCTCTTTCTCCTTTCTCTCTTTCTTGGATGTCTGTGAAAGCAGGTGGAGCCTCCATGCCGAAGGACACAGACTTACCTACCTCAACCACCTTACTTTGATTCATCAAACACAATGGTATTTCTCTTCTCTACTTTAGTTCTCTTACTGTTTTAGTCCAATATTTTTCTAATTCAGGTCTAGGCTGCCACGTGTAAACCATAATACATGTTGGTGCAGGGAGGGAGAGCAGTAGGGATGGTCAGGTACCAAGCACACTCTACCTGCTGTCAGGCTGGGTATCAGGTATTCTGGAAAAGAAAAGATCTTCTAATATTCCTGGGCTCACTCTTGAATTTATCCTGGATACTTTTACAGAAAAGCTTTATCATAGATCTTTCTACAGAGCCAGAATTACATGAAAACTCCTGATTAAGATTTTATGCCCACATACAGCCAGGACAACTCTTAGCTGCTCTTCCTGTCATGCTGCTGTGGAATTACATTGAACATTCCTGTAACAAAAGCTGTGTAGCCTAAGTACTGTAGGGTGACATAATTCTGAGCTCAAGTTGATGGATTTTTCCATTTGTGAGATTTTGCACAATAATTCCTGATTAATTCTGAATGTTGAAATTAATGAGCTTATCAAAGTAACAAGAAGGAGACAGGGCTATTCTTGTTCACCACAGTGTTTTGTGTTTCTTCTAGTATAAAATTACTTTTTGACCAACTATTTTAATCTCTTTTCTATTAAAAGGATCTGCTGCCTCTTACCCAGCAAGACAAGAATACATTTCCCTGTACCTGAAAAGAATTGAAAGTCAAGTGTCCTCCACTCTCTCTCAGTATTCAGTGCAGATCCCAGAGCAAACATACAAAAGTTATTACTTTTTCAGTTTTGGGGAAAGCAAATTATTTTATCCTAGGAATTCTACATAATCTGCTAAAAATGTCCCCTGCCCTTTCTACTCACAGGGTTATTAAGACTGGCTATAGAAGATCCTGTGTTAAAGACAATGGAATTCTGCTCACTGAGTAACTGAAGAAATTTCTGAACTCATTCAGGATTTTACTTGTATCACAGAAAGGATTCAGTAAGCATCATAGAATAATCATTATTTTTCATAGGACTCAATAAAAAATGCAAGCTACTAAATAAATCAGGTAACATATTAGAAGATTATGCAGAAGGATGTGTTTATGGGCTGATCAGACAAGGGCAGGAACTGGCTCAGGACTACAGGACTGAAGCACACAAAACGTACAAGCTCAGCGGCACTGGGTACCCACCACCGCATCTCTGCAAGGATCTGCTCAAAGACTTTTCAACCTTTCACCACTGAAACAAGAGTGACCTGCTCCACCTCAGATTTTGGAAATTCTGTGGCAGCCTGTACCACATAAGAGCCTTTGTTGGTAGAGATGTGGATTTAAAAGGCCTGGAGGAACTCTTATGATAATCTGGTCTGACTTCCTGCCTGGCACAGCCTGTAATACCTCATGCAGCAATTTCTTTACAAAGCACAAGAACTTGTAACTCTACTAGAATATATTTCAGAAGCAGATCTAATCTTGGTTTAATTACTCCAAGTGATCTACCACATTCCTTTCTAAGCATTTCCAATGGTTAATTACACCCACGGTATCGTAATTCCAACGTGAACTCCTCTTCCTTATCTCGCCATGCTTTTGTCTGTTGGAGCCCTATCCCATCTCCCTACACTGATATTTTTAGATACTAACCACATCACACCTCAAAATGCTCTTACCTGAGATAAATAGTTTCCCTGCTTGGCAAACCAAAACAGGGATTCCTGAGTCAATCCCACAGTATCTGTGGTGGAGTATTAGAGATAGCTTCTGACTAAAGAGACTAAAAGAGAAAAGTCAATTCAAATGTGAGGGGAAGGCACCGAACACCTTCTTTAACAGGATTTTCCAGCTGCTGTGGCACCCGTTTGTATGACCCGGAAATTTGTGATGAACAGCACTGCGACCTGCACAGCTGCATTTGCAACCTAACTGATAAACCCTAGCTCAGACCAGAGCAGGAGTTACTAAACACTACAGTTAGGAAGAAGAAGATGGCTGGTGGCAGGTGGTTTTCGACTGCCCATATGTCAAATCACATAAAAATGACCTGGTACTTCTGCAGGCGCTGCCAAGGCAGAAATCCAGGAGTGAGCAACGTATACCCAAAAATACTTCCAGCTGTGTACTCTGGTAAACAAAATAAGGAAATTTCCACTACTGCTGTCATGCTATATTACTTAGGTATTTGTATTACTGTAGCATTCAGAGGCTCCACATAAGGCTCCCTTGTGTTAGGTGATCAGCTACAGACACAGCAAGTTTAATTCGTTTTTGCAACGTTTGCCCAGTGCTTGTATGGCTGAATCCTGGTAAAGAGACAGAAGGAGGACTTGTGTCCTTCCTGGATCACGGATGCTGATGAGATCAGGGTACAAAGACTGCTCAGAACTAGAATTTCTTCTGGCATTTACTAAATCCCTGCACTACCCATGTGCTTCTCAACACATTATAAAGTTCCTTAGCTTCATTAGCCCTATTCCAGAAGGGTTTTCAGTCCTCCTCACTGATTGGGTGAAAAACAGCAGCATCTTGCTGTCTCAGAGATGTATTATATAAGCACACACCTTTGTAGCTGCAAATACATGCACATACTCTCCATGTACCAGTACAAAGTAAGAATTGCAAAGATAGTCTGCTATTTACACCACCATTTGTTATGAAACCTCATTACTTTTTCACAACACTACTGTTTTTTCCATCAATACTTCACATTTCTACTCACTTGTGGTTTCTAGCAGTTTATATTTTGCATAGCTTAAATGCCTTTTTTTTTTAAGCCTCCCTCTTCCCTATTCCAAGAATGCCCCTCTGCAAACCAGGAACACAGTTTATGCAGACATATCAACTTTTACTGATGCCAACAGCTTTTAAAAAAATTTCTTTTAAACACTCTTCCATTTGGAAGCCATTTGACTTGAAATAGGTGTACAAAACCCAGTTAACATCTCTGCAAAATTTTATTTTAACCACTGATACAAAACACCAAACCAGGCAAATATGGGAGGAGAAGAAAACAATAACTAGCAACACTTCCTTTCCTTGGAATCCTGAGAATGACTATTATAATTGAACTATTACCTGTGTCAGAAAAGTAATTATATATTTTTGTAATGCTCTGAACAGGTTCATACTTCAGCTGCCTGTCAGAACAACTTGCTGTTGTACACCTGGCTTTGTTACTCGACATAGATGCTTCATTTTCTAGGTGACACACCACATCAATATCAGCATCCTCACTAGCAATGGAAGAAATGAAAATATAAACCCATTTTTTTTAGCATCTCTTGCAGTTGGTAGTGTATTGAAAGACCTGCCTTTTTGCCCATCTAGCAGATGACACAGAATCCATTTTCAGAATGCAGCTGAATTATGTTATATATAAGGGGAAATACTCACTCCTAAAAGAGTTCAGCCCTCCTTTACTTATTTAACTACATAACTCATAAACTTCCACCCCAACATCTCAAAAACCAAAAATCTGTGACCAGGCTACTTATTATATCAGCATATCCTCTAATATTTAATTTCCAAACTGCAAGAAAATTAAGATTTTCATTGACTGTGTAGTGAAAACTACAGCAGCTGCTGAAAAATAATTACCTGTAAATTTCTTACAGGCAAAAAGAAGCTTCCAAATCTATGAAGGCATCTTATTTTTATAGAAGACTAAATAGTGGTTCAGTAACAACAACAACAACAACAACAAGAAGTTAAATGTTAGACTTATTCTGCAAAACTATAGTCTTTTTTTTTTTGTGCTTTGACATACTGACCCACACTGGGATCTACTAGTGAAATGCTGAGATCTACTGGTCCAGGGTCTAGCCTAAAAGGCTGAGTATATTTGTTAAAATTATCTCAAATTAACTTGAATATCTTACTAAAGAGGAACGAAAAAAAAACCTCTTACCTTATTAGAGCTTCATTTCCTGTTCTTTCACTGAAAAGAGTAAAGAAATCTGTATTAAAGATCCATTTGGCAAAAAGATCCTTCTGCAGTAACTATTTTAGTTTCACTTAATTAACACCAAAACTAAAAGGTTCTTTTTACATAACTTAATAAGTCTCCCTTATTTTGCAGGGTTAATCATTCTCAACACTCTGGAATGGAGGCCTTTATTTATTTTATTTGCCATCTTAATGAGCTGTTCTGAACAAACATTTCAAATGCTTTGGAAATATCAATACAAACAACTGATCTCATCAATTCACCACTTAAACTACAGGCTGATTAGACACACTCAGTAGGTTTATTTTCATTCCAAGCTGTATCTCATGAACAGTATTTGTGTTTGTGTTGACATTATTTTTATTGGACATTTGGAATTTTCTATTATAAGATGAGTTTGCACTGCAGGATGTCCATTCAAAGAGTTTCTCAGCCTGGAAGGTTTCTTTCAAAAGTAGCTATTTATTTGCTGCTCAACCCCCAAACAGGTAGTGTCAGTTTAGAAGAATGAAAGCATCAAGCCATTTCAATAAACACCTACTTCAGCTCAGCCACTTTGACACATTTGTCAGCAATTTACCAACACACATCACAAAATCAAAAAACCAAAAAAAGATTTAAGAATATTCTGGAAAAGTTCAGGCATAACTCAGAACAATCAATGAATGTTGAGGCCTGCAAAAATATTAATTAACCTTTCATTTCTTTGTGAGTTTTTTTTTCAGTCTTTCACAGCTGGAGAGAACTATCTGCAAGCATCAGCATTATAATTGGGAATTGGATTCTGGTAATTCTGAAGTAAATGAGTATTTTTTGTCACCAATGCATGCAAGAACAAAATCACACCTTTTCTTATTTCATTTTCTAAATTAGCATAGTATACAGCATGAAATAGAAAACAAAAAGCCAAGTCTAATAAAATCTGACAATTATTAGCAGTATTTGTTGAAAAGGAGAGAAAATCATGCTGAGTCACAGGCAAAGCATCTCAACCTCTAGCACTTTCTGTACACTTCATTAGCCATCAGTCAGTATGGTTAGAGATTTGCAGATGAAGAGAAAACAAGGAGAGACCTTGTTCATCTTTGCCAAGGACAAATCCAAGCTTGGCCTCCAAGCATGCAATCAATGCAATGTTTGAAGAGATGAATTCTCTGCTCTACAGTGAAAATACTGTGATTTGAGGGACAGCAGGGTTAAAATAGTCTTCTAGGAATGAATTTGCCAATCTGAGGGAAGCAAAGCTTAAGAGAATAGTAGAAGTGCCTCTTCTCTTCATTTAGGGTAATGTCACCTAGTATTTTTGAGAAACCTATAAAATGAGACCATTTCACAAATGGAACAGGTAAACGTAAAGAGAGACATTCCTGGAGTGCAGTAAATCATTGAATTAACCACCTGTTTTGAGCAAAGGCATGAGATCCCATTTTTATGAGTCAGCTCATGAGAGCTGACATTTACAAAGTCTGATTTCCCACAACAGAGTATCTGCACATGAGTACCTCTAAAGGAAGAAGAATAACTATAAGGTCATTTAATTACTTAGTCAAACACAAAATCCTCATAGGTTCAATTTTTCTACAGCTCCTCCTGATAACCAGCTATTAAAAACACACATTGGTACCAAATTAGTTCACATTTACCTGGCTTCAGGTATGGGTCACCCACAAAAGGTAATTTAAGAAAGATTTTGCATGCAGAAATCAAGGGACAGAACCAGTATTTTATCACTGGATGCTATGCAGGGTTTCAATAGGATTGAGTGGGATTTATTACAGCACAAGCCAAATCCTTCTTACTTTTCTCATGCAAAACAGCCATTGAAGCTAGCCAGAGTGCAACTGAGGACATATTACATCTCTGAGTCTCTATTACTCACCTGTCACAGTACAACTGCAGCCCACAGCACAAAGTTTATGGGACCACAATGGCTCTTTCTGGGAAGGGACAGCAGTATCTTACAGGCTAGCCCTTTTTAACCATAAAGCAGGTTCAGAAGCAAGTCTGAAGAAGACTAAAAGTCATCTTGGACTTGTGACAAGATCCACAGTTTTAAAGCAAAGTATTTCTATGCTAGAAACACTCACAGCACAAGCTGCTTTGAAGCATATTTAACGCATCCTACGTACTTTTAAAAGAAGAATGAAAGCTTACTTTGGCAGGCTTTATGACTCTCAGAAAAAAAAAAAAACCACCCTAACATGCTAAAAAAAATTTTGCATAAGTTTTCCTTATCTGATTTAGCTGTTGATAACAGGACAAGCTATAATGAGGGCCTCCTACCACAGGTTCTCACGGCCCTGCTGCCTGTCTAGCCTGATGGTCTCAGCAGACATTTGTTCAAGAGGACCCAGTACTATCTCCATCAGGTAGCAGGAAGCTTCTAGCCTCAGAGCTGGCTTTTATCCAAGTGGAGATAACCTCCACTCAAGGGTGCCCAAAGCAGCACTGGGTAAGTGGGGTTCAACCCTTCAATGGTCTCTGCTGAGGAGTCAACAGTTTCCTGCCTTATCTGCCTCGGACACCTTGGCAAAGAGTTTCAAATTAAAATATATCTCCTGTTAACTGCTTGCACTGCCTTAATGCTTAATGCCTCCTGCTTAGATGGAGGAGGAGAGAGCTACCAAAGGAAAAAAAAAAAATAAAAAAAACGAAAAAAGAAAAAAAAGTAAAATGTTGAGGACATTTACTTTGCAATATTCAGATGTGTCATTTTGCTAAGCATATGCCTCTTTACAGTAAAAACTATACTTGTTGCCAGTCACCAAATGTGTTAACTTTGGACAAACTCTAGGAGGATTCTACCAGACTGCCTCAAAGGCACATCAGTACCATTAAGTTAAACCAAGTAGACAACTGTCCACACTCAGTGACAAGAGGCTCTGTAAATTCAGCAGGGTATTTACAATTATCTTTTTAATCCAGGTACCAAAGAAAAAAGAAAAACAATTGTAAATCTTTTTTCAAGTTCCATCTCTTTCAGAACAACTTATGAGCCTTCTCAGTTTTATAAATACTATCATTAACACTAAAAAAAAAAAAATATT
>VZRX01010747.1:126163-152824 GCA_013398075.1 Notiomystis cincta
AAAAAAATATTATTAAAACAATCTACTTTGCTACTGAAGCTGTTCCTGATTTTTCTTAAGGAAGACTCCCACTGACCTAATGAACCACAGGAAACAAATACTGCTAAAATGATCAGACAGCAGAATAGATGCAGATAAAAATTGCCTACTATAATACAGAAAATTCCTGACCGCATGGAGTTGTACAAATAAAAATGTTCCTTTTTGTTTCAGTCATTATTTCACCTTTTTTGTTGTATGCTGTTTAGCAGAAACTGAAAAACTGAACATATAGAAAATTGTCATTAATTATAACATGGGTTTGATCCTATAAGGAATACACCCAATCAGCTAAATTCATTTCCCTATGATCCAACACTTATCCAGTACACAGTAGGAAAAAAGACATCCAGGTGCTGTTCAGAAAATTTAGACATAAAGTACATATTCTGCCTAAGTCTTTGAACAGATATCAGATTAGGGATGAGAGCAGTACTTTTCTTCTTATACTTTTCTTCTTATCCAACCAAATCCCATTCATCCTATTAAAACTTACTTTCACGCTCCTGACACCCATCACAGACATCTTCATTTAGAAAAAAACCAAGTTACCAAAAGATGGAAATCTATTCAGTCCTCTAGACAGATTCACCACCACTTCAGAATTTTTTTCAGTTTACTTTTTTAGTCCCTGCAGGACGCTCTCATGTTCAGAGGTCCACAAAGAAACTGACTGAACAGAGTAACTACAATTTCCTTTCTCACAAAAGATCCCATAAAGTCAATCAGACCTGAAAAAGCCAGAGAGTTCTCATTCCATCTAAGCCAAGGAAAGAAAAAGAAAGGGGTGGGGGATGAGCAATCCTGACCAGGAGATAAATTCATTCTTAAAGCTCCTCCAGTAAGTTTGGCTTTCAGTTCTTCTGTTTAGCAGCTCTCAGTGGATGCTGTTAGTGGAGGTGGAGTAAAAAAGAACAAAAAATGTAGGGAAAGAAAAAGACAGCAGGGAAAAATCTCACTGACCTCCCTCAGCAAAGCTCTTCCTCAAGATGCAAGGAACTCTGCTGGCACAGAAAGTTAATTTAATTCTTCCTGCCCCACCAGTCTTGACTCAAGGCCATTTGATTTCACAGTCCCAGTACCTGCAGTAGTTAGCAAGTTGTGCCATGCACTCTGCAGAGTGAAAAGCCATGACTGCAGCACGCCAAAGTCTAATGTGTGACAGGCATTCCCAGTTCTGGAGCTCTACACAGCATGCCCTGGATTGCTTGGTGCTGCAAGGCAGCAGACAGCCCTGTGTGCACAGCTAAACTCTGGGACCTCGGGATGCATCCCAAGAATATTTACAACCAGCACAATGCTAATCACAATCTGCATGTGGGTATCTGCTCTCTGCAGGATAAAAGGGCAGAAGAAACCCTGTGTTTAGGTTGGACAGCAGAGACAAGATCATAGCTGGGAGGCAGAAAACTATAAAATCGTTCCATTTAAAGCATACATACAGATTAAAAATTAACCACTGTTGCCAAAAAGCTGCACATAACCCCACCCACAGCTATACCTGCCTATGTAGGGACTGCCAAATGCAAGTGGAATATGTGCTCTGTGCTCTGCTGCCCCACCAGCATGACCAGCCAAGAGCCACCATCTCACACTGCCCTGCTCCCCAAGAAAGTACCCAAGAGTCACCATTTATTATTGCTTTTGATGACTAGCTGTCATAGAAATCAAGGACTTCAATGTTTTTTTTTGGAAGCTAGTCATCCTCCTGGGTCTAAGAAATCTTAAATTTCAGCCAGGTAGCTTGACCCAACTGTTCAGAAGTGGAATAATGTGGAAACAAAAATCACTATTGCTACTGCTCTATGCTTGTTGAGACCATACTAAAGAGCTAGAAAGTCAAAGCTGCTTTACAGAAAATGCTATAAATACGCTGCCCAGAAACTATTATCTCTCCAGTAAATGATGAGTCCACAGACAGTAATGTCTGCAGTCCTGTTTTGCCAGCATTTTCATTGCAATTCTCTGTTTAATGAAGAATTAACAAGATTAAATACACGTTGGCTGGTAGACCTTCAAGTTCTATTACAGTACATTGGATGTACATTAGAAATGTTAATGTTACAATTCTTCTTGACTTTGAAAAGTACAGCGATAAATTAATTTACTTTTAAAATAAAAACCGTACCAAAAATAATTGCCTAAAATCTTCAAACTTACTCCACTACTCTTTATAGAAAAAGTACATTATTTATGCCATTAAAAGGAAAAGCTAATGCATTTTTGTAAAGTATTACAATTGAATTAATTGAATTCAAGAGAACTAAGCAGATCCCAGAAAAGGACAGCTATTCTCTCTGTACATACCATAATAATTTGCCCTAAATCCAATTATTTTTTCCCTCTGACAGGTTTTTAAGGATGTCATCTCCATAGGGCCTGGCCCCGTGCCATGGAAAGCACAACAATGCACACAGTAGCTGATGAGAAACCTTGCATTCACCCTAGGCTTGAAAACCTCGTGTAGGATCAAAGACCCAAGGGTGAAAAGCACCAGGATGCTGAAAACAAGCCTTCATACATATTTTTAAAGTATTTCTATTCACCAAAGCTTTAAAAACCCCCAACCAGCTAATAGTCAAATCTAAGGGGAGCCTTCAAGCTTTACACACAGTGTATGACAATGGTGAAATGGGAAGTTTTGGGAACTTGGGGATATTTATCCCATGTGTGTTTAACATTGTACTGCAACTCTCAGTGAAGTCATCCTCCTGAGATTGATGGTACAAAGAGCACCCTGGAATCTTCTCCTCTCCTCCACCAGTTTACTGAAGAGGAACCCAGGGAGCAGATAAGCTGAGACAGCCAAAACAAGGTTTCTTCAGCCTCTCAATCAAATCTAAAGCCTTAGATTCAGACTGCTTTACACCAGATGCCTGATTTTAATCACTGCCCATATGTCTGAGTAAGCATAAAGAACGTACTGCAGAGGTGAGACTTGGACCTTCATACTTCTCAGAAATCATATGCTTCTCTGCTTATAACCACCCCACTGACATGTGAATTATTATGATTTTCCTAATAATCCTTGGTTTATCTTCTGTGAGATGCTGAATTAAAAAAGCCACTATCTTGAAGGACAAATGTACCGTAAGCATTGCTGTGTAATATCTCCAGCCAGTAAAGTTCATTATTGAGTCCTAGAATAAAACATGACAGACTTTGTTATGTTATCTTTTCCAGGGTGTCACTACCAACCCAACACATCCTAGAACTTAATAAAGCCTGGCTGCCTCCAACTCATGATACATGAGAACATGTATTTTTTCCCCTCACCGCTTTTCTAATAACTGGTGCTGTTCTGCTCTTCTTGGGATGGTGGATGGCAACCATCGCACTTGCACATTGAAATGCAGCTCTCAGGGTAATTCCATCCATAATTAAGACAAGCTCCATGAAAGCAAACATTTAATACATCATCTAATGGGGGGGAAAATATGATGAACTGGTCTGTAGCACATTAACTGCTTTGACTTTAGAATAATTTTCTGTTACATTTCTTTCTTTTTTCTACCTCTATGGCACGTGCCCTCATTTCTGTCCTATGTATAGCCTGTGTCCCAGTAAATTGTCCCAATGCAGTTCAGAACCATGGCACTGACTGCATGACTTGAGCAAGAAATGTCCTTAAGCTCTGCATACATATTGAAAGCTATGAAAAGTACCCAAAGAATAAATAAAATGGAAATCTGACATTTGAAACTCAGTGAAAGCAACCTTAAAGAGAAGAGTTATTTCTTCATATTTATGGTACTCTAAATATTTTAAGGTGTATTGTGCAACAATGCTATATAATCATCAGGCCAAAAAAACCTGCTAGGAAGTGTTTTTCAAATGGCAGTTTTGGCTGCCTATATAAGAAACAGACAATGAAATAGAAATGGGTATTTCTAAAAAAGGGCTTTGGAAAATGTCTCCCTGTGCCCAGTACATAGAGCAAATATAAATTTTCACAGAAACTGAGTTATATTTCATTAGTGTCTGCAGCTGCCTAACTTCTCTTCATTTTCTGTGGAGAGGTGGTAGAAAACATTGTTAGTGACAATGACATCATTTGCTAGTGATAACCAGCTATGACTAAATTCAAAATCTTGTTGAATCAAGGTTTTCTGGCTACGCTAACAGGATAACAGCCTTAAGAAACTATATTTACTTTACTTTCTGGAGCTAAGGCCAAGAATGCTGAAGTTCCAGGGTTTTTTTAAAAGGTGGAATAGGGCTAAACTCCATTTAAGAGACAAACTGACAGAGCAAGATACTTTTTCAAGAGCTATGTTGTAATGTATCAAAGCCAGTCCATTGGAATTGCCTTTTGTGTTTACTTCTACCAAAGGAAAACAGAACAAAAAAAATCTATCAGAGTATTCAAATTCAAAACTGGATTCATGCACATTGAAAACCTTTGAATGCACAAGTAGCAGACAAGAGGAAAGTGGTATTTTCCCCACTTGGGATGCTCCATAAAAAAGATTTCATTTACATTTCTGTATTTTTAGGGAAATGGTGGTATTTGCTTGTTTCTCCCGGTATATCACAGATAATACTCAGCTGCTGGGTTTATGAGGTACTTGCAATTGTAACTCAACAGACAAATCCTTTGTTATAAAGAGAGAACAAATAATGGGGATTTACAAAGCTGTAATTATACTGAGAGGGTTTATGTGTAAGGATGTATTAAAAGAAATACTATACGCAAAATACCTTTTTCTAAAAGAAATCCTCTGAGCATTATCACCACTTATAGTAAGGGCTCTTTTACCATAGAAGGGATTCTAAATGCATGTCACACTAAAGGATGCCTGCAGACTCTGCCAAGCTCCCCTACGTAGGCTGAAGTTGATAGCATATACCTGTTTTATGGTTAGCAAATGATGATGACCGAGCAGAGCAAACCCTGGGCCCAAAACAAACCACACTAAAGGCAGGTGATGTTCTCAGCAGCCAGCCAAAGCACGTCAGCTGCTGCGAGCCTTGGCAGGCAGTCGGCGCAGAGACGGAGAGGTGGAGCGCGCTGTCCCCAGCAGCCGCCGCCAGCAGAACCACGGAGAGAGGAGCCCAGCCCGGCTCCAGACCAGGCTCCTTAGGCACTCCAGCACCTGAGTGACAGCACTCCCATCAGGTAACACACCACCAAGGACAAAGACATGCTCTGGCCTCTGCTCTGGTCCACCTGGTCATGGAAGGCACTTGGACACACAGGAGCTGGATGCCCTACACCACGGGGGACGCAGCCAGCGTTTTGGACCTCCTGGTTCAGCAGCAGCTTCCCGAGGACAGGTGTTCCCAGTGCACCAGAGACCTGTGGCTGGTTGCACAGCATTCCCCAGGAGACCCACTCCAGATACAGCTGTGCCCTGAGGATGCTTTGAAGCTGGCTGCCAGCCAGCTTGTCCCAACAGTGAGGAAACACAAAAGCAAAGATGACTTCAAGCATCCCACTGTCTGAATTAAAGATGATGTTATGTTTCACTTCAATACATTCCATGAGCAGAATGTAGCTGAGAAGTTATTTTACTATATGATGCACATTTTCTTGTTTAGTAATGACCACCACAGTTTCTACTCTTGTCAAGTCAGAATGATTTCTACATCTCCTCACAGTAAAACATGGGGCTACGGCTGCGAATCACAAAGTCAAAACATTTTGTATAAATTTATTCTGAGATTGTTTTGATCTTACTGGCTTATTGGTAAACTAAAATCAGAGAATCTGACTGTTATTCAAGAAAATATACTAAATAAAATTGGCATTACTTTCCCAAACCTCTTCTCTAGGTGAGTGATTAATTTTCCTAGTTTAGATTTTTAAAATAATTGGTTACTGATATCAATAACATGCAATTCTGTATTGGATTTTTAAGGTTACACCTGAACACATTGGAACAGTTGCTGATTTAATGTAAGACCAAAAAACCCAGTATTTTATTATTAATTGCTTTTATGGAGACAGGCCCTATGATTAATTAGATGGTCAAAGGAATTCCAGATCCATGCAGAAGACATCAGTTGCACTAGTAATATGTTTCCCAAGTATAACCTTTTTTTAATATACTAATTAAAATGTTTTGACTTCTGGCATGGATCCTTGAACTGAGCTGCAGGAAGGCAGTGCGACAGGAATGCACAGGGAGAAATAAAGTGGTAGGAGGCACTTGGAGCAAACCCAAGGCACAGGGGGGCTGAGTGCTCCCAATTTGACTGGAGGAAGGAACAGGCAGCATCACCTCTGCTCTCCTTCCACGTCAGCATTGAGCTGGTGGTGATAGGAGGTGCTCAAAGCCTGCTGCAGAGGAGAGCCACAGGGAAGACAGGGGACAGAGGCAGAGGTTCATAGTCTTCCAGCCAGATCCCTCTGATTCCATGTCCACAGGCAATATTAAGACACAAAATATTCTACTTCCTCTCTTTTCCACTTCATTCAGAAAATGTTTAATTTCCTGTTTAAAAGGAAGAAGTTCAAGAAGTGTTTGAACAATGTTTTCAGGTTTGTGAATCATGGTGTGATTCTTGGGGCTGTCCTGTTCAGGGCCAGGAGTTGGACTCCATGATCCTCGTGGGTCCCTTCCAGCTCAGGATATTCTGTGTTTCTGTGACAAAGCAGGTGAATATTACAGCTAACCTACAATGGATTAGAAATCCACATTTTCAGTTTTACAAACCAAAAAAGCTTTTGCTACATATACTATTTCAACTTTGGTGTTTGATTCTGAAATTTTACAAAAAAAACAATCCATGATTTTTGTAGTTGGGATCAGTCATATGGACTACGTAATGGAAAAGCTCTATAATTTATCTGAATCATTATTTTATTTTGTTCTCTCGTGGTTCCAATTGTTCATGTTAATTAGATCCAGCCACAACAACTCATTGTGCAAAAAGCATACTCTGTTTTAATCAAAATCTTGGACAACACTTTGGATGGCATCTTTAAAAACTTGGACAGAACACTCTGTGGTTTCGTCACCGATGAAGAATCAAAATGATTAACTATGAACACATCTTCCACTGGATGCTGACATTTATTATCAGGTTATTTTGATGAGCAGCTGCTTGTTTCATAGAATTATTTTAGATTTCCTTCTGTTTTGTACCTGCTTTCTTCACTCAGAACAGTAATGATCTGAAAACCTGACCCATAGGACGCATCCATGGTGAACTCCTAAATAATTTTTTACTTCCATTTTATGCTGTGCTGTAAACAGAAAATACTACTGTCACTGTCTCATCTATATGAAATCAGATCTTTTTATCTATAATGTTCAAATTATTTTCCCCATTGTTTTAGCAGAGAGAAATGGCCAGTGTTTGGGAATGAAACACACCAACAAGCTCATGCTTATGGACTGTCTTCATAGATGTATTTTGGTGAAAATGTACTGGTTCAGATTATCCTCACAGGTAGTTACTGATGACAAAAGTCTGAAAAATGTTTCTTTGGCAGAAATAAACACAGCACACCACTTTTATCTATCAATACATAAATTGTCATTTGAAGAAACTTTTGATTTTGGTGCTGCTGTTTTAAGAACCCTTGCTAGGTTTTACATTTTGTTCTGTAACATTCAGTTTTTTCTTTTATGTCAGGCTGCTTAGCAACTTCCTGCCTGCTGTCTCCCCCCACTACAGCCCTAAGGAATTACAGATGGACAAACTGATGGGTTTGCTCTTGCCTGTGAACTCACAGCCCAGAAAGCCAGTCGTGTCCTGGGCTGCATTCAGAGCAGCATGGCCAGCAGGGCAAGGGAGGGGATTCTCCCTCTCTCCTCTGCTCTGGTGAGACCCCACCAGGAGTGCTGTGTACATAAGAAAGACTTGGACCTGTTGGAGGGAGTCCAGAGGAGGCCATGAAGACAAATAAGAAGACTGGAGCACCTCTCTGATGAAGACAGGCTGAGACAGTTGAGGTTGTTCAGTCTGAAGAAGAGAAGGCCACTGGGATGACCTTAGAGCACCTTCCAGCACCTAAAGGGAGCCTACCAGAGATCTGGAGAGGGACTTTTTACAAGGACATGCAGTGACAGGATAATGCAGAATGGTTATAAACTGAAATAGAGCAGATAAGAAATAGGCTTAGATAAGACATTAGGAGGAAATTCTTTAGTAGGAGGATGGTGAGGCACTGGAACAGGTTTTGCAGAGAAGTTCTGGATGCCCCAACCCTGGGCAAGGCTGGATAAAGCTTTGAGCAACCTGGCCAAGTGGAAGGTGACTCTGCCCACGGCAGGCCCCTTCCAACCCAAACCATTCTATGATTCTGTGATTCTATGAAATAGCCACAAAATCAGTGTTGTAAGGGCTGTTAAGAGAAAATTACAAGGGATTATATATTGCAGTATACAAAATAGTGAAATCTAACACTGTCCAGCCATCAGTTATTCCTGCTTGCCTTCCCCTTGCATTAATACAGGCAATAATAACAATTTTTTAATAATATATGACATCATATCATAAATTATAATATCATCACATTGCATTATATAATTACAGATAGATGTAAAAATCTGTCTGATTTTAATCTTCTAACTTTTTCAAACTATTTAAAGCTTTCAAACACAGTCTGGAAGGAAATCCAATAAGATCAGTTTCCACATACAAGTGGTGATTTTGGATGCCTGGGCATTTCTTTGACCAACTGAAATGTCTTTAATGGAATCTTGTTTCCAGTAAGAACTGAATACCAGCTTTCAGATGTTTCAGGTTACACACTCTAAAATGGTGTTATACCTAATCATGAGTCACTTTTGAAAATTTAAGACCAGCTATCAAAATCCAGCAAAAAATAGATTTCTTAACTCTTATCAGAGTAGCATCATAATTTGGAGAAAATAAAAGATCACTTTGATTGGTTTCTTTCCTAAAGCAAAACACAACAGCCAAGTTTTTCAACTGGTCAGTTAAAAACAAACAAATAAACAAACATGAAAATAAGCCTCTTTCTTAAAAGGAGGAAAGAATATTTTAGATTGGCCACAAATTAAACAACTCTGCCTGTGTTTTAGAGGAAAAACAGTAACAGCAATAACAAAAGCTTGTCTCCCTTTTTGACAGGGTACATAATGCTACATCAGCCCATTTCAAGCACTGTACCTCTAAAAGTTTAAACTAAACATATCATATTTCTACCACTGAATAGAAATGCTAAGGATCAAAATTCCCCAAAATTTACCTAGTAAAATTAGCATAAGTAGCAGTTTGCCTGCACAACACTCGAAGAACTGACATTCCAAAACTCTTAAAATTCTGCTTTGCCCTGAGAAAAGACACTGAAAAGCAGAGACTGATGAAACAGCAGCCTGCTTCCTTGTCACACAACTTTTATATCCGTAATTCCAAGCAAGTTCTGCAAAGTGACTGACAGACATAGAGTTTCAGGGGGAAAAAACTCAGCATAGCTGAAACTGTGTTGGTTGAATGCTATAGCACAGCAGACAGCAGCTCTATATGCCAGCACAGCAGGAAAAAAAATCTCAATTGCTTTTAATAGACAGGCGTTTAGTGCAACTAGTATAATCTGGAGTGACATTTTCCCCTGTCTATTATGTAAGCTGAAAGCTAAACTTGTGCTTTTATACAGTATATTGCCTGTCTTCAACACACTGCCTTATCAGAGCTTTCTCTCCTTTTTCAAGGTATTTTAGTAACAAAGAAAGGGGGGACTTATCACATCTTTGAGATTCCTTCTTAATATCCTATTTTCTTCCATTCTGTGTTCGTGTTGCCACACAGACAGGCTTCAATAGAGACTGTTCTTTGTTTAGTTAGCACAGTTTCCATATTCTTTGTCTAAAAACCTATCTGAGAATTTTAACTCTCCACAGAAATTAATTTAAAAGGTAAAGAAAAATCCAGGAAATTCAATGAAAAGAAGAAACCGAAAGAGGAGAAAAAGAAAAGATGGAATTTAAAAACACAAGGGCAATCAATCCATTTTTACCAGCATCATTCCCTAACACCTCTTTTTCAAACTTTCAGTAAAAGTGAAAAGGCAAGGAAATGGGTAGAGACATCACCATTTTTATATCCCAGGCATCTTCCAGAATGTGTGAACATCTACCTTCGCAACAGCAATTATCCTTTGAAAGTGGCACTCAGCAGCAGCCTCAGGGAGATCAGGAACTGCCCGCAGAAAGAGCGAAACAGATAATGACAGACTTGCTCTGCTAAAACAGGAGCTTATGACTCCGAGATACTTAAATTAATAATTCTTCTCCAATCTTTCTGCCCATCAATCTGCTGTTACTCACCTCTGTGCTGCCCCTGAATAAAGCTGGTATCTTAATCAGTACCCCTTTCAAGATAGCCAGCTCTGATAGACTGACTCGTCTTTAATGTATTTTGATAGACAAATAAAGCTGTCTCTAAGTGCCAAGGAGTCTGCATATTTAAGATTCAGTTCTCAAAGAAGCAAGTGATTAAAATCTAGTGATTTTGCAAGACAAGTTCATAAGGGCTATAAATACAACACATAGCATCAAAAGGCCTCACCAGCCAGACATCTGAATACCAGGAGGAGACACAAGGCATAAAAGAAATCAAACCTTCAAAAACAGTGTACCAAATTGATTAGGCAACACTGGAAGAATGAGTCTTATGGGAGACACTTTATTGTGTATATGTGCCAAACACGTTTATGATTTCTCTCAAAAGACCTATCTTGCATTATCCTGGCAGTACCAGATAGTTCATGTCCCACCTGCCTTCCCAGACACTGTATCCCACAATAAACAACACTGCTTCCATTAGAAGAATGTCCCTTCCAGGTACATATCACCTCCTGAAAAGGTACTAAAAATGTCCCACCCCAATGCTTTCAGAGCTGGATCATGAGCAGGAGTCTCTGATTTTCCCACTCTGAAGCAGGAGCATTCAGCACATGTGCACAGACAATGCTGCAGAGCTTGTTGGACAACCTATGGGTGCAAGAGAGGTGCTAACCACTCACCCAGCTCTGCAGACCAGTCTGTAAATCTCCCCCTCTCACTCAGAACTGCTGAACCATGCCACTGATGCCACCCCATGCATCTGACAGAAAGCCTCCCCCATGTGAATCCCCCTGGGAGCACCTAGGGGGATGTAAGGCAGTGGCAGGGATGGTGCTAGCTTATGGAGCAGGAGGTACCCAGCAGGTACCAATACCCAGCCCTCCCCTGACACAAATCCCTCCCATAGACAGAGCAGAGCCCATGAGCCATCCAGACACAGGATCAGAAAAAAAGTTTGGAAAAGCCTTACAAGGGGACAGAAATCCATGAAACTGCTAACAGACTCACTCAGAAACTTCAGGATGCTCATGCAGGGAGCAGTGACTAGAATTTCAAATATAAAATATACCATCTACCCTCTACCAGATAATGCTCTTTGGTTTTTATTGAAATTTAGTAGAGGGGCTGAGAAGACTTCCTATGCCCACTAGCTGGAGAGGGCTGTGAAACAAGCTCTGCCCTTTTTCAGAAAATAGATGCTGAATGAGACAAGCAATGGGAAAAAACAACATTAAGTGCAGCACAAAGGGACTTTTTTCCTCATTACAGCACAAAAAACACATGGCAGGGGTGTATTTCCATTTTACTTTCCTTGTGTTGGTTGCTTCTTTTATATCAGACAGGTGTCAAGCTGGTGAGGCTGACAGCCATCCTCATTTACCTGGCAGACCCCAGCTGCAGGTAAGGGCTTCACATCACAACAGCGCTTCTAATGTTTTTCCTCTAATTATTTTTGCTCAGTATTCTGTTCTCCAGGTCAAAAAGGAAGGCAGAGCTTCAAACACTTAGAAGAGATGCCTCCTCCTAAAGAGAATTATCTAGAAAAACTGCAATTCAGAATTAATAAAGCCTCACGTCTTTTCTACTGAGGCTTTTTGAGTCCTATATGCAGAGGAGAGTTTTTCATTTATCAGGCAGCAGAAAGGGAAGGGCTTTCTACCAGGTGATTTTGAAATTCTTGGTCGAAGGTTAACTTGGTTTTTAACTTCAAAGTGCAGAAGAACTCGGAGGCTGAAAGAATACAGTAAAACTTCAGAGGAATATTACCAACCTGAAACCAGGCTATGAAGGCACGTGAAGCTGCCTTCTGTGCTACACCTTTCCTTGCTCTTGCTTTCACAGGCAGCTCCTAAGAAGGGAAAAGGCAAAGTCCGTTTGGGAAAGTTTAAAATATAATCACATTTTTCTGGCTGGCAGCACCAAAGGCGGAAAGGCAGTTTCACTAATTAAGATCTGAACTCTTGCTTCAACTTCAGTTTTTCATAATGTTACTAGATATTTTAAAATATGGTACTCATTCATTGCAGGGTGCAGCACCCGCAGGGCAGTGAGTAATGGTTTTACTCCTGTTTCAGTACTGGCAGCAGCATGTTGGACTGGAAAATGAACCTCTATTTCCTATCTATTTTTATAATCAGTTTATCTACCATCTCCTTAATTCTTACCCCCACATGCACACTAGAAACAAAACATTTAAATCTCAGTACTACGCTGAAATGCATTCACAACGCTGCCACTGACAGCTCACCGGCGACACTGACTTGTAACTGAGGACAGCATTTGGCCCCAACCAGTACATCTGTAGTCTGTATGAAACATTCATGAGCTAAATCTTTTCACTTCTTTTATAAATAGGAGACAAAACGAGCGAGTCATCACTTAGTCAGCCAGGGAATGATTCAAAATCTAAACCGAGGATATCATGTTAAGGAAAGGATCTGGTAATAGATACAAAGTATATTTTCTTCCCATAGCAGGAAAAAGGACAAGATTAAGTTATTCTATTTTATGCCTTTTTTTTTTTTTTTTGTTGCTTCCATTAATTGAATATGGATACAATATGAACTAAACACAGCAGCAAGATACCAGACACAAAATAGAAATCCACAGTATTATACGCCCAGATATATTTTGCTGCAGCCCTGAAGTCATACATGTTACTGAGCTCTGGTTTATTTGCCAGCTTTCCTGTTTCTCTAAACACAAACATTACTTCTGAATTTTGTGACTAGCTCTATATTATGAGGTGATATTAGCTGAGGAGGTGACAGCTGGCAGGAACTTTTGAATGGAGGGTCTCTTTCTAACTGATACACACAAAGCTCTGTATTAGCTCTCACAAGATGCACTGTTTACTAAAGATGATTACCCACGAGTAAATAATGAGTCATGATACCCTTAAAAAAGCAAACACACAGAGTTAAAGAATAATTTCTAACACAGGTACACAGACAGCACTGAAAATGGAATCACTTAGGTGCATTTGTCCTAATTAAGTGTTAAAAACCAGAAAAGCTATAGAAAATAGCCATAATTACATAAAAATATGTTGGAAGATCTTGAAAATACAGTATCTCTTTTTGTACGACTGTAAAGCACCCCTTACAAACCTACAAATATGTAAATGCAGTCTCAAATATATGCAGGTACAAACAGAAAGGGATTTTTATTTGGACAACACAACAGAAACAAACCATGGTAATTTTGTCATTCTTAGTGGATTACTACTCTATCCTTACAAACAATTCAGATCATACATATTGGAATTCAGGCAAGAAAGCAGAACTGCAAATTTAACACCATAATTATAATGGGCATGCAAACTGTTCATTTTTATTACATGTTATCAGGTGACTTCCTAGTACTTTGTGAATTTAACGTCAGGAAATTCATCTCCAGATGATCACCAACAGTGGTGAAATAGTCTCTCCTTCATTATTGCTACCTCCATATGCATCTGATTTCTAATGCTACCTTGTACATGTATAAAACCACCACCAGGCTCCAAAAGTTCCTCAGGCGAGTATGATGCCAGAACAAAGATTATGAAAAATAGGCTTCTAACATGTCCACTGTAAGGATTTTGCCTAAAACAGTTTGCTCCTAGCCATTCTGCAGAGCCACCCAGACACCTGTGAAGCTCATCAGCAGTTTTAGAAGACAAACTAAATGGAATCTAGTGATCTCTATGACTTTTCAGCAGCTGAGAGTGGTGGCTCCGGAGTAACAACAAGAATTAAAGACCATAAACATATTCTACTGCAACTGTGACTTTTCATTTAATCTTCTGAAATGTTTCCTTGTAAGGACTAAACTAGAACAAGATGGATTCTTAAAAAAAAAAAAAAAGAAAGAAAGAAAAAGAAGGAATTATGTGAAAATAGGAAAAACCAAGCACCTAATTTCTTTGTGAACACCACTGTATCAGAAAAAGGTCCAGACTGAAAGTTGAAATGGGTGTTGTCCAAATGTTAGGACTAATGCTCTTTACTTGATGTGCTACATTCTGAAATTAAGGATACCAGGATATATTTGGAATTCCATGAGGATGAAAAAGTCACATTAGATTTCTTTGCACTGAAAAGCACTACCACAAAAGTTCTACCGTTCACCTCCATTCAAACCCGGGTATGACCACCCCATTTTGGGGAGTGCTGCCCAGCTGGGGTATCAAGCAACTAGAGGAACAAAAGCTGGTAATTCTGACATGGAAACAGGGGTGCTTTCTCCCCTTTCTTCCCTGTGTACTTCTCCTAGCAATGGTCTTGAAACATAATCTCTTGTGCTTTGACCAACCAACGATCTTCACACACTTAGTCACGGTTCGGGTCTTTTGAGATGATGTGATTTTAAATCACAAGTCTCTTGAAAGCTGTTGTAACATTTTAAGTAGCCTTTTTTTGAGAAGAACCAGACAGACAGTGAGATGGCCAACCATAGCATGGATCTCACAACCAGCCCTGCAAGTTTTCTAAATTACAGACACACTTCTGAATCAGGGTCGCATATAACCTGCAATTCTGCAAGGTCCTCCTCCTTTTTTGGCTGACTGGTGATTATTAAGATCACTTAAAAGTCATCAAATAGCTTTAGCTGCCAATGTTCATAATAAGAGAGATGGCACTTCTTCCCTGACAATCCACAAACCTTAAAATACTACCAAAAATAAAAGGAAGAAAAGATCCGTACAATTAGAACACTTCAACTAGAGTAAAGACTCCTTTAGGGCACTTTAACTTCCAGTCTGAAGCTTAAAGGAAAGACTAAATAAAATCTAAAATGTCACACAGTGCTTACAAGATTGCATATGCTTACTTTAGGCAAATACCACTGAATCCTATTTTTCCTGTATCTTGTTTTATATTATTGCATATGTTTAACTAAGGAAAAAATAACACTTAAATAAGGAAATACTTCAATGTATTTTCCTTTTTTCCTTTCCATGATCTAAATGGCCCATATTCTCAGTGTTGTTACACTAGAGTTAAATTAGCTCAAAGGCATTTAGTGTTCAAAACCAGGACATGTCACTAACACCAAAAATGATCATACAAGAGTAGCTGCCTACCCCTCATTCTACCAAAGTCTTATCATTCTATAATACACAACTTAATTCCTATCGACCACTTCCAGGGTGATAATACCACCACACACAGACTGAAGTCTAGCAAGTAGATCCCCTTGTCAAAATTTTAAAAACTCTCACTTTTTGCAGTTACCGTTTACCGATACTTTCACTCAATACAGGCATGGTCACTAACAGATGTATATAGACACTTTTCAGTCTTTGCTAATGTAATTTTCATTTCACACTCTCTATTATTTTTCCACATCCTGACTGAACTCTTTCCTGTTTAATCCCTTCTGGTTAGGAAAAAAATAATAAGTAATGAGCAGTACACAAAAGGTGTTCTAGGACTGGGCTTGTATGAGCTACAGGAAAATGGTACAAAACTGAGAAGTGCTGGGATAGCTGTAGCATGACGCCATGACCTCTGTTTACAGCCACAAATTACCCCAGAGACAGTGTTCAGCAAGACCCTGAACTGCTTGATTTTCTCTTTTTACCATTACTGTGCCTGTCTTCGCCTTACCAATTCTAGTTACTTCCTCCAGTTTGATAACGGTCTAACCAAACACATACTTCAACACGTCCAAGCAGAAGACCCAATTTTACTGTCAACACAGCCAGATCAAAGCAGCTAACCTGTTATGGAAACAGCAAGGCCAACACCCTAATAATGCCCCAATTTCTTCTGTTAACCAACGAGATAAAATTATTCTTAATTGAAAATGTGTAATTCAGCAGAAACATAACTTGAACGTAAGTGCTGACGGAAAGTGAAATTTATTGACTCAAAAATACAATGCATTCACTCCCAGAAATTACTGATCTACAAAATGTTCAGAAGATACAAAAATACGTGCTAGGCTGCACATCCAGAGATAACAGAACAGTACAGTATCTTAATTCAGTAGGTTTTGCTCTATTTGTTGGATTACATAATGTTGATTAGAGGACATTAGCTTGGATTACAAAGGGAACAGCATTAATTGCATTCAGGATCAATACCACTGGCTAACTGACATACACGAGGTAAAAGAGCCTTGAGTTTTCACAAACTTTCACCAAGTTTTTCATAAAGATATCAGTAAACAAGAAATGCACCAACATCCAGCAATGAGATTCCATATTACAACAGAAAAAGAAAAAAGAACAAAACAAAACCAAAACCTAAGGTAAAGATCTGAAGAAAAACACACAAGAGCATGGTATAAATTTAATCCCCAAATCAAGATATTAGACTTGCAGATGCAGATGGCTGGGTATACTGATTCCAAATATAGCGCTGTATATAAAATTGCTTCCATCTTAAAAACACCCTGTAAGTAGATAATTTTGCTCACAAAACTGTTGAGCTTTGAAAACAGTAAACTTGTATCACCTACCTTTATTTTTGTCTTTCTCAATTCTCCAGCCATAACAGCCACTGAAGACAATCTCATTAAGTTTAATTTTGGAGTCCTGACCCCTGATTTCAAACATTGCAGGAAGATGTGCATTTATTAAACAGACGTAATGTTGACCGAATTTCAAAAATCATTGTTGGGATGATTTTTTTTTCTTTATGACCTCTCACTTCTGGGCACCACTTAAGGTCATATTTTGCCTGTGATACTCACCAAGGCTTTTTCACATGGAAATGAGGCAGATTATTAAAAAGGTAGTTTTTTCACCACTAGGAACACCATTGCAGAAAACACATCCAAGCAAACTGACAGTACAGTACCACAAAGACTGCTGGCATCTGCTGGCTATAACTTAGTAGCTCAGATGTGCTGAGACAGAACACAAAAGGTGAGACTGACACCAGACATCATTTTTTTCCAACTCAAAACGCATCCACCAAAAAAAGCAAAAAGCATGCAAGAAACATGAATCCCCAAAGATTATCCTCAATACAGATAAGCTCAGCAAAAGTTAAGCGTTTAAACTGCAACTTCTGATCTGCCCATCTGCTTTCCCCACATTGCCCTGCTCTCCAGATGGGAAAACAGGTGAGGTCTTGAATTACTCATATGTAGCTCTGTAGTTTTGCCCACACCCTTCTTCCTGTTACACCATCACCCCAGTGTTGTGAAATTTGGAGCTCCTAACAGAGATTGCAGATCTTAACTTCACACAGCAATAGGTAAAGCTCAATCCTATTCTATCATATGCCTTGCAACATCTGCCAGGTTGAACCTCTCAAATTCTTTCTGCCTAATGCTCTTTCTGTGTTTAAATACTTCTTCTCTTAAAGAAGAAAAAAAATGACACTGAGGTTTCCACAATCCCAATTTGCAAATTGTTTCAAGCTCTTTTAGATTAGATTACCTTCCAAAGCAAACACAGTAATGCCATACTACTCTCATGTCCCAAACACAGACTGTGCAGGGCTCACAATGCCTTTGCTTCTTCTAGCTGCCCATGTTCAAACAAATGGCTTTCATTGACTCCAGGAGATCTTTGAAAAAGTACAGGATGTTCCACTCATCCAGAGCTATTTAAAGGAGCAAGACCTAAAGAAATATTGACAAGATTAGGCATGATGTATCAGGAAACACTTAGCAACAAAACATTAAAGAAGAAAATCAGACTGTAGATTTGATCTCGTATATCTGGCCTTCAGTGGTACAGGTCTCCCTTTACATATCTTTCTTGCACCATCAAATAATTAATTCAGCTGCAGACTTGTGATCATCGAAAAGGACTACAGCTATATGTATACAGACACCTTCTGAAGAGGCTGAGCTCCAGTTAACTTGGCTTGGAGTTGAACTTCACAAAGAGGAGTCCAAACTTTTTGTTGCACACTATGTCTGCGCAGCCAGCAAGCAATATCCTGTCAGCAATCCAATTCCCCTTTTCCTTCTATCTCCACCATAAACTGCTGATACACCTGCCTGCTACTCCTAAACTGAGAAAATAAAGTATGTTAAAAATATTGAGAAATAGATTTCTCTTTTTCAGGAAAAAGGCAGCTTGCACTGTTGCTGTAAAACACAGGTTAAACCAATGTGAACCTACATTATAGTCATAAATTTCTAGCTGCCATTTGTGGGTGAGCTCTATCTATGAGCAAAGGTAAAGAGACGTCTGGTACATGCCTGGCTGCCAGCCAGTGTCCACACTGGTCCCCACAGGGCTGCCTCATGAGTAGGTGTAGTAATAATGGGAGAGGGAAGATTGCTTGAGTTCAGGTTTTGTGGCTGCACTTCCACCACTTTCTTGCTTTCAGAACTTGGGTTTCTTGCTGGAGAGACAAGTAACCCTAGAAAGAGATTTCTGAAAAAGCACTGGGAGCCAAACTGGACAGCAAAGATCAAGCAAGAGCGGAGGGCAAAGGTTCACAGAGTAGCCTGCTTATGTAAATTTGGCTTTTTACATTTACATTCCTATGAGCAAAGTATAATCAGAAAATTACTACTAAACAGCAGGCAAGTCCTGGCTCCTTTTTAAGCCTATGATTCCTTCTATGGGATCAAAGGCAATGATCCTAAGAATTGGCTCCTTATGTGCAAAGGTGAGACCATGAATTCTCCTAAGTAAGCTCATAACTCTGATCTGTGCATGGAAGATGCATTTAGAGCACCTTTTAAAGTTACAGAGACGCTTCAGTTGTTTGTGTAGACAGAAGCAATATGATTTGCTCTGTTAATTTGGTATGAATTCATAGGAGTTTTTTTTTATCTCCTGAATTTATTATGGGCAAGCCTGGCAGACCAGCTTAATTTGTAAGTGTGCTCTACACTTTCCATTGAATGAATCTACCTTAAATTATTTTGTACTTCACTCAGCTCTAACAAAGTGAACTGTGATTTTCTTTCAAAACCTTTTCAGAAAGTTTCAGTCAAGGAATGCCTGAGGCTGTAGAGGACTTCTACAGACTGTCCAGTCCACCACCCTGCTCAATCAAGCAAGGTTGCCCTGGACCGTGTCCACCTGTTTTTTTAGTATCTCCAAGGGTGGAGATGCCACAATGTCTCTGGGCAACCTGTACAAAGAGTCTTGCTATTTCTGCAGAAGTAGCACAGGAAATGCTTGGGGTTGGGCTTTTTTCTATATGCAAAATTTTATACATTTTCTTTCAACTACCTGAATTCTACTCCTTGGAACAGAACCTGTAACTTGGCAAGAAAGGAACTTATGAAAATGATGAATCCTGATGTCCCTGTGAAAATAAAAATCTAACCACAAGGGGAAATGGGGGAGAGAGGCTTGCCTAAGGTTTATTTGTGCTTCACAAAGATTTGTTGTAGTATTTGGAAAAAACATATTTCATCCAGATTCTTGAATTTACAAGCTATCAGGTAGATGTGAAGACATCTGAAAACAGAAGGGAGCACACTCTATATACACATGGTTTTCCACATACATGTACCACACAGGAAAGTGACACTGAAGAAAAGCCACTGCAGGGCCAAAGCCAGGAGACTTATCCATGTCACTGCAGGTAGGATGGAGAGATGAGGATGACTAGCTCAGTGAACAGCTCTATAGAGACAGTATGACCAGAGCTCTTCCTCCCTCAGGAATTACAGAATCCAGCACCTTCCTTTCCCCAGGTCATGCTATTCCCACTCGTGCCTAACCTCCAAGCACAGAAAGCACTTCCCAAAACTAAGAGAGCTTTGATATGAGGCCTCTTGAAGAGATAACAGTAAAAGATCCTTCTGCCTTGCAAAACACATTCCCACCATCCACCCACTGGAAAGTCATGGCCAGAATGGCTGCGAGCACATTCCCCGCATCCTACCGTGAGAGTGGCAGCGGGTGAGATTCATCTTCCCTGGGCAGAGGATGAAAGCAAACAGGCTTCCTAGGAGGCCTGACTATCAGAGCAGTCTCTGGGTTCTCCCAGAGTTCAATGCAAATGAAGACAGCTGCCATCAAGATGGTATCTTGTGCAACAACCTACTCGGCAAGAAAGAAGGCTTCGTGCATTTCAGAGGCTGCAGAGGCTATCACCGTCTTTGTCCACGTCTCACAGCACGTGTCAGTGCTCACATACACAGCCAGCAGAACCTCCAGGTTAGGGGTGCCAAGGAGAGAGATGCCAAATGGCAGTGGGACTGGGGAAAATAAACACCCAAAGAACTCAATAATCAGTAACACAGAAAGACAAGAAGGTGAAAGCACAGGTTCTGGCCAACACAATGGCAAGTGGGACTCTTGTCATTGTCTTGTCCTTTCTGCTGACAAGAAGACCCTGTAAGAAGGAAGCAGGCAGCAGCAGACTCCAAGTGCCAGCCCCTCTGCCAACACCAAGAGCATGGCAACTGCCCTCAACATTGGCCAGATTCTGAACTGGAGCAACTCACAGGACATTCTAAAGGGAAAGAATGTCAAGGATGCTATCCTTGAAATGTCTCTAGCATCCCTCTCCCATTTCCGGCAAAGGAGAAAAGTGTGAGGTGTCTGAGGCATGGGACTGGGGGCAGGGGAAACAGGACAAGAGAAATAAAGAGAGCTGAACAGTTTGCAACAATTAAATGTGAAGTTGCATAATCATGTTAGATACCTTCATGGTAAAGCGGTGAATTTCAACTCAAAATTTACAATAACCAGTGACAAATTACTGTCAAATATGTATAACTCACAAGCAAGAACCAAATGCTCACAATATTCTATGTAACCAACTGCATTCCCTGTGATCTGATCCCAGGTTTCCTGATTTCAAATAAAGTTAAGGGGAAGTGTAGTTTTCAAGGATGACCATTATTACATAGGGCTGAGTACCCTGAAAAGTGAAGCAATACCATCCATGGACTCTAAACCTTAGCTTACCTGCATATATTCAAAGACACCTGAATTAAGGCTGCATATCAAACCCTAATTCTGGCATTTATTCTTCATTCTTTAACCTTAATAATCAGCAACTTCTGCAGTTAAATAGTTGATCCAAGTCCTCTGGCCCAAGTTGTTTTATTCTGGTCACACAGAGAATTTCAATAAACTAAATCACTTCAGTAAGTCACATCAGGGCACAACACAAAATACATACAGTTCAGCACTGCATAGGAAGTACTCTGTGTTCCAGAAACAATATTCTCTGTATTTGGAGAAATAAAATTATACTTTAATATTTAATGGAATTAATTACTTCGCTTTAAAAATTAAATTTGTTCCAAATACTCTACAGGGCAATATTCTATTAATGCATATGTGCATGGTCATGTATATTCTGGATTTACATAGATACAACTCTGTAAAGACTCTTTCCCTGTTTATCTAACTGGACAATGCATTTCACCTTACCTTTTTTTAATGAGAAAAAAATGCAGTATGGGAAGTAAGACACCTAGCTGATAAAAGCAGGCTCAGATAAACCCTTCAATTTCCTGAAGTGAGGAACAAAGCTATTTTAAGCATTATACATAAATGCTACAGCTCATAATTATACTTTGAAGCACCTTGCACACCAACATGCCATGTTTTCTTAAAAGATGTATGAAATATTAAAAATAAAACAGAGCCAGGGACAAGTTAATAAATCATGGGAATAAAACTATTTTAATGTAAAGCTAGAAAACAGTATAAAGTCACACAAAGACAATCCTGCCTGTCAAAAGTTGCAAGGACGTAGGCAAATGGACCAGGAATGATTTTGTGCAAAGGCCAGAGGGAAAAAACAATGCTAAAGAAGAAACAGTTTCAATTTATTAATGCTCATTATTTCCATTGGTAGGAAACCAAAGAGCAGCAGCAGCACTCCATATCTGCCAAAGTACAGCTGGGCTGGAGCACATGGCAAGGAGCTGGCACAGCAGAATCAAGAGAAACAATGCAAAGTCTTGAGTGGGAGGTGTGGAGTTAACAGGATGCTAAAGGGGGCCAAGGTGCAAGACCAAGTTAGTGGAAGATGTGAAGATCTACAAATGAAAGCATAGGAAAGGAAAAGGCCCATAGCTCAAGAACTTGTACAGATGTAGATAACGACATGACACATGACTCAAGGAAGCCTATTTGGTGAAGAAAACTGCTCTTCTTACCCAGAGGAGTGTATTTTCTTGTGAATGTTTTGAAAATGGTTCATCCATATGCATGTCACTATGATACCAGTTAGCGAGCAATTGTTCAAGGATCCAAATACTCATTGCAGTTGACAGATACTTCTAATTTTCTTCAAAGAGCTCCTTTATTTTCCTACACCACAGCTGTTGCAAAGCACATCTTGCTGTCAAGCAACATTGGTGCTGTACCTGTGGCATGCAGTCCATGCCAGCCAACTCCCAAGAAGACATTCAAACATCAGCATCGAAATTGAAGAAAAAAATTAGCAGGTGAGCTCACTGAACTTCTACCCAAGATAAAACAGTGATCACTGTGTATGCATACACACAAGCAATTTGATTCTACGTGTACCAACTTCACTCCGTCCAGTAAAAGGAAGACTTACATTTGGTTTGACTTTAAATTCACTTGATGAGACATTGATCTTCTTGCTGTGTTCTACCTTACTATTAGGCAGCTTGACAATCAGTCCTTTTATTTCTTCCAATGGAAAAACAGAACCCTAATTTATTGGGTTAGGTTCACCAGAGGACACAGAACAGTTCTGTAGTCTAGAATGATCACACTGCTTTCATGCGTATAATCTAATTATAACATAAGAGTATTTGCCCTTTTAGTTCATCAGTAAAAATTATTACAGCTTCTCTATACTGTGGTTTAATCCTTAATTCTTTCACTAGCTCACTAGTTTCACAGGATACTTAATTTCTAATAAGCTACAATGGGTTAGAGTAAAATGAGAATTTTTATGACCAAAAACATTCAAAATGGAATAACCAAGTTAACTTTTGTATTTCAAAAAAAAAATCACTTTATTTTCTTTTGATTTGCCCTTCTCTAGTTGCAGGCTTACATGTACTTTGGCAGTGTGACCATACACTGAAAAGGTTAATGACAGAACCAACTTTTCCAGCCAGTCTTTTTACTTGCATTGTCCCCCTACCATGATCATGTTTAAATTAAGTAGTTGTGATGAATAATGGAAACAATCTCATTCACGTGTTGTGAATTAAATGAGAGAAACAACTTATGCAAGACTCAATTACTTTATTCAAAATGTTCTCTTGGACCACATACAACTGATGGAATAACATAGAATTAAAGGAATACAATTCTTTAATCTTTACACAGAATTTATAGTCTGCCCTTGATTTTAATGACGAAGGTTCTCATAACACATGCATTGTTTGTTTAGTTATCCCTGTACAATACATAAAATCCTAGCTCATCCCTAAGAAGGGAGATTATTTCTCCACTGCACCATTAATGACAAGTTTAAACAATGCCAGCAGTAGTACTGCCACACTAGTGGCCATGTGAATTATCCTGCTAACTTTTTTGATGGGATAAATTAAGCCACGCAGTTCCCTGGACTAAGACTTGCTCACCCACCCAGAGGCCTTCCTTCAGTCAAGCACACAAAGGGAAAACACCTCAGTGACTTGGCAGAATTCTGCTGTCATACACCTGAAGAGCTACTGAATAGCTTTTATTTATTTACTTAAATGAGGCCATGCAGGAGAGAATCTATGACTACATCCATAGCCATTTCTGGTATTTGGAAAGAAGGGAACAAAGACAAAGAGTGGGGATATTAGGAAAATCCTTCCTGATCGATCCTCTGACCCCTTCTGAAAGAAAATTCACCCATTTAGATCCTGGCCATACTCTCTGCAAACCCATGGCGTGGATGTGCTGCTTCAGTCCCTGCAGGTAGGTGGGGAGTACCCCAGCACTATCTCCACCTTTCCTCCAAAGGCCAGATTCTCATGTTTTATGGAAATCCCACAGGAAAAAGGACAAGATGGAGAAAATATGCAGCTCTGCACTGCTACCCTGCACCTTGCAGCACAGCTCTGCTTTCTGCCGTGACAGCCATCTCTTATTTAAGAGCAAATTAGTTTGGCTGGGAAAATCAGCACTTTCCAAGTCCTAGAAGGAAATCCAAGGCATGAAGGCTCACAGTAACTGTGCTTCTCCTGTCTTCCTTCATCTCAGCCTATTTACCTGACCTTCTTTCACATGCATGCCCCTTTTGCCTTCTTCAACTTTTAGTAACAAGTAAACTCCGAATCAGTAAACCAGAATATGATGGTGGAGAGATAATGAGCTCCAGAATTTCCTTTTCTAAGGAGCCAAAATTCCTGGTCTCACCCTTCCGGTGGCAAATGAGATTCTTGCTGGAGGACGTCCTGCCTCAAATCAGGTGGGTTTTTTTGAGGTTTCATCCCTTGACTGCCTTCCAAATGGAATCAAATTTCAAGACAGGCTATACTAGACAATAAAGTCTGACAAACATCCATGATTTAAGTTCAGCAGTCCTTCTTCTCCCTACTTTCTCTTGGCTGGGTTTTTACATATAGCCAAGAGGAAAAATCTTGCTCATCATCAACAACAGGGAAGCCAGGAGAGGATATATCCCTACCACAGGTTTGTTTTATTCTGCAAGCTTTTTCACAGAACACCAGTATCTGTTATCACTAACAACTTTGTTCCCTTCACATTTGTAAGGAAAAAGAAACCCCAAAGGCAGCAAAACAACCACATACTGAACAAGGGAAGCACAACATGCACTTCAGAGAAAGCATGTCTTACGACTTCAGATGTCCCACTACTATAAGCTCTTTGAAAAATACCTTCAGCGTAAGCAGCCTTCAGCAAAAGCACTTTCACTTTTTCCAAAATCCCCCATGTCACCCTCACATAATAGGAAATGATCAGGTAATAAAATTAATTCTGAAGCATATAAGAGACTGAATAAAAACAGCATCATTTTCTACTACGCGAAAGAAAATTCTCACGAAGAATGAGACAGCACACAAAAAATTGACTTTACATAATAACTTGGATATGCAAAGAATTTCAAAAGGACTGAACAATTTGGAGTAGCCATGATGTGCTCAACACGAGCTCATACAAGACTTTATCCAAAACCAGTAAAAATCAATGGCAGATTTTCCACGAGCTCCAACAGACTTCGGTTTGAGCCCTTTCAGCTCTGGAAATCAGAGTCCACACAGTTAAAAGCAGATGAAAACCACAGCTAAATCCTGCCTTTTCCAACATGGAGCCATAAGATGTTTGAATTTCCATCCAGCAGCAGCGCCCTCGGTTTCACAACTGGTACGTCAGGACTAGATTATTCCATCATTTGCAAGTAACAATGGAACACACCAGCTCATCCAAAGGTCACCAATTCAAATAAACTGGAAGAGGGCTGAGACTAATTTAAGGGTCCTGGGACTAATATGAAGGGTGATTTCATGCCAGTTAGTAGAAAAGAGAAAAAGCCTTGTGAGGAAGGAAGCAGACATACACAGTTTCACAAAATTTTTGTTGTTATTGTGCCTTAAACAGCTGTTCTATGAGAAAGTGAAGGGCTATACTTTCCAGTAATTTACTTCAGCTTCTTCTCTTTAAAAATGGCTATGCATTCATATAGCTGTATTATTTAGAGTTCAAAGTAGGGGAGAGAACTCAAGCCTCTCTGTGAGGCAATGCAATTAACCAATGCAACTGCATTGATTATGGTAGCGTCTCCTGAAAATTACCTTGTTATTACAGAAATTTCTTATAAAAGAGCAAACCCTTTGCCCTGTTGTTTTGGTTTTTCTTCTCAAATGTTTATTCAGAAGGGAAAACAGGAACCAGAAAATCTAGAAAATTGTCTCAACACACAAGTAGTACTGAACTGTAAAAGGAAAACAAACCATTTTTTATAAAAATATCCAGTCTATCAAATATGCAAACATATATTTACAACAGACTAAGTTTTGTAAATAAACACTAAATATGTTACTATAACTAGCAGATGGCTCAGTTCGAATGCACGAATTTTGTGTTAAGTTAAAATACTAAAGGGAACACAGTTTATACTGTAGAAAAAAATGTCCCGTTCGCCTTTCTGGTCAGACCTGGTATTTATTACAGCATTTTTAACCTGTGTTTCACCTTCCTCCATCCGGATCACAGGAGGGTAAACAAGATTTCGGGGACCACGGGGCTATGGGGCTCCTACCACTCACCAGAACAGGTGCGATCCCTCCTTCCTACCGGCACCTGGCTTCATGGGGCTGACAATTTCGCCTTTTCCTTTTTACTCGTACGCTGCCTGATCAATCCACCCACTACAGCTTCCAAGCCTTCCTCGTCTATATTTAGTTAACAATTAACACATTTGGCTTTCTAACTTCGCGGATTTCTGTTGTTGTTGTTGTTGTTGTCGCCGCCGCTTTAGAAAGTCAAATAGAAAACTTCAATGGATAAACTCTTACCGGGGAAATACCACCTCTGCTGCAAACA
>VZRX01010747.1:153354-165376 GCA_013398075.1 Notiomystis cincta
ACCGCTTCGCCCCGGGGGCTCGGGCGGAGAGGTGCGGGCACTGCGAGCGGCTGCGGGCGGCGGGGGAGCCGCTGCGCGGGGACCGCGGCGCTTTCTGCTTCGGATATCAAAATCCCGTGGCCGCGGGTCGTCCTGTCAGAGGGCCGCGGGCAGGGGAAAGAGGGAGGATTCCCCTGGTCTGAGGCCGAAACCAGCGGCCCCCGCTAACTGTGCCGCGCCTCAGCCTCTGGAGTGGGCAGCCAGGACAGCCGCGGCTCTGCGCAAACACAAAGTCAAAGGGCTTGTTGATGGCACGTCCTGCATCCGGCTGGGTTGTCCCGCTGTTGACTCGCATGCTTTTCCCATGGGCTTTGACAGGCACACCCTGCTGCGAGACCTCTATCTCAAAGGTGCCGACAGCCTCGGTGGCGGCTGGCAGTCCTTTCTCTGCAGGGATAGCCAGTCAGGGCTCTCCCTCTGCCCCCACTTCTGTGAGTTTGGGGAACCAAGGGGTCACGGTGTGAGGGCAGGTGGGTAGCCCACCTGCCCTGCTGACAGCTGATCCATGCAGGAGTCAGCAGGAATGAGGTGGCTGTAACCAGCACACCAGCTCTGACAGGAAAATGAAGACTGATGGGCCTCTGGGCTACAAAACCGGAGTAAATTTGGTCTCAGAAACATGATTTCCCCACCTCGGGCCAGCACAAATGCTGCTCCTTGCTCTTAGCAAGGCAAGCAGGTCTGGGAGGCTGTAGATTTCCTGGCCTTCAGCTTGCTCAGAAAAGGATTGACAGACAGCACATGCCCACCACCCATCTCTAATTCATGAGGCAGGGAAAGCAAGGAAGAAGTGCCCAGAGTCTCATTAACAGCTATCAGCTTGAGCGAGTAAGATGGCGTCTGAAGTAACAGGCGTGAAAGCAATAGCTACTTGAAAGAATAAGATCAGTTTGTTTTTCCTTAAGGAATTACAGGAATATTAAAGCCTTCTTGCAGTTATAAATCATTTAATGCAAATCATTTAATCCAAACAGAATTTTTACAGGCTCATGAGGCTCACTCATTTTGCCAAGAGTGAGTCATGTACAAATAAAATGAAACCAACAAAGAAAAGAGCTCTCATACCATGTGTATGTGGGTGATCCTTTGAAAAACTTGTAATTATTTTTTTAACTCTACCACAGCCAGGAAGACAGGTTTGCAAAGCAAGACCAGACCTTGATAGCTGTAGCCCATCCACATGTACTTTTTCCTTCAGCCAGAAAATAACACTTTCCCTTGTCAGGTTAAGGACAGCAATGGCTGTCCAATGTCAGCAGTCCCTCAAACACCGTGATTTCAAACCCAGTTGTGTGCTGACATACTAAAGCAGCAAAAGACTTTTTGAAAAAATGAAAATAATGTTATGTGATTAATACTTAGAAAAAGAATGCAGTAGGCAGTTAATCCCTCACTTACGGGTTAGTTAAGGACTTGAGTTAGACTTCATTCTTCACTTGCCATGTCATAAATATGTGCTGCTAAACACAGAGCACAGCATGAGCCAGTGGGGTGGTGATGCACTGCTCTGAAATGACTAAAATGCAGGGACACAAAGCCATGTGATGGTGAGAATGGGAGCCTTAAAATGTGTCATCATCCCCATCAAATGAAACTGATACAGAACGCCATTCACTGATGGCAGCAGCAAATATTTGGGGATACTGGAGAGATATGGCTTCCTACTATATTCCGATGCCAATTCCTTGCATCTTTTGGAACAGATATGTCAAAGTATCTCAAAGTGTTCCTCTAGCCACCTACTTTGCATGATGACAGATGCTCCTGGGCCCTCACATGACCACGGTTTCACTTCCATCTGCTTAGGCAGAAGATGATACTTGCATATGAAGTGATTTGAGAAATCCAGGACCCTAAGCCCTCTGCGACTTTCACTATCAATGTCTCTCCCAGTGCCTGAAACACCACTCCTGTCTGGCAAAAATAGAGGTCCTGTTGTTCTCTTCAAGTTTCAGAATGTGCTGTGACTACCATGTGTTCACATAAATGCTTTTCTTAGCAGCCATGAAATGAGGCTTCAGTACGACTGCAGGACATGTCAAAGGGCCTCTGATACCCTGCAGTATCTGTGCTGCCTGAACTGGAGCGGGCTCAAAAGAGGGAGGGAGGAGCAGAGTTTGTACCAGGAAAGTAAAGACAGCGTTTTCCTCCTCTCTGAGAAGCACAGTTCAGGTCATCTACAGGCACAATTTCCCACTGCATCAGTTATGCACCGGCCAGGACCTTGTTCACAAATGCAGGAGTAAGAAACTTCCCTTCAATTAAAAAGCAACCTAACACTGACCTCATCAAATGCCTGATAGCTGGACCAGGAGCACCTAGGATGTAATCCATCTCTGAGATGGGCTGGAAGAGAATCTGTCCACCTTTCAGGGCATAAGGCTCTTGTTGACGAAATAGTGTTCTTTATTTCACATTTTAATACGACTTAACTTGGTACCTTGGAGGATTTCAGCTTTTTATCCTTTATTGCTCTCAATTTACTTTTCTTCTTAAGTAATTTTTGTCCAGCTTTCACACCTCAGGTGTGGGCAGTTAAGGGAGAACTTTAGTTTCTCTGGGGTCTCTAATGGTAATGGACATTGTGCATCTGACATCAACTGCCAGATTTCCTTATTACTGGTTGGTTTGTTTTGCCCTACAGATCTTTGATTTTAGAGTGGTTGTTTGGCACACCAGTTCTGATACAAATGACTTTGTGTTTTTCTCAGAAGCACTACATGCCTCATCTGTTCCTTTTTGAATTTGTCTGTACACAAGCAGGCAGAGAGCACAGGCAGTGAAACATGAGCTAAGCTGAATCACTTGACCACCTAGCACACATTATCTGGTGGACAGGGGACCCTCTAATCACTTTCTGAAGGAGGTTCTTACAAGACACACGGGTTTTATTTGCAATTTCCCAGGCCTCTTACTTCCTGAGTACTACAGTGCATGAGGACATGGTGATTAAAGATGAAAACAATCATAGCAAAGCAGCAGTTTAAAAATTACTCCAGTCTGCTGATTAAATGAAAACTTCACCTTTTGGCGGACAAAGAGAACCCAAAACATTTTGTTTTAAAAGTGCTAAAAGGAATGTGAAAATCAGGAAGCATACATGCCCCTTTTCTTTTTTAGACTACCAAGGGTGAGTCAGCACAGCAGGAAAGCATCCTGTGTGGGTCCCTCTTTAAACGATGGATAAGCAGTGCTTATACACACAACAAAGCTGATGGACAGTACGTGACTGCAATGACTTTAGATTAATTCCCATTTATTATTAATGCTAGCTGAGGCCAATCTTCTCTAAATGCCATGAAACACTTCAAAACATTTTGGTGTTAACCGAAGGTATTTGGCCAACATCCTCTAGTCTTTGTCTGGGGTAAACGTCCATTTCCTGAAAAAAAAATGGAAAATAAACCACTAGTACTATATACTGTTTCTTTTCCTCTTCAATTTCCATTTTCCAATACAGTGTAATGTATGTCTGTTTCAAGATTTCTGGAGAATATAAAAATAACCTAATGTAATAATACTTTGCTTTTGTACATAGATCCAATTCCATCCTACCACCAGAATTCAAGGGGAACCAGAGCGGATGTGTGAGAACAGAAGAGAAATGAATGAAAATTGAGACAAATAGGAAAGAAAAATAAATAATAAGAAGGAAAGCAAAAGAGAAAGAAACAAATCTGGAGGCACACTCTAACCTCCAATGCACAGTTCATATCCATTTTTGATCTGTCATGAAAAAACACAGCAGGGAATTTTTTTTCAAGTTATGCAGGGTTGCACATGGCACAGGAAATTAGTGCTCAGTCCACAAAACCAAATGAACATGGCAAAAAAAAAATCTGAATGGAAAGAAAACCACCAAGATTAAATTATTATCAAAAATTCTTTTTAAGATCTGTGTTTCTAAATTGCAGCAATAAAGTACTGAGAAAAACAGGTCTCAGCTCTCCTACACTGAAGCCAGCTTCCAGACTGAACAGGAACTTGTGTATATTCTCCTTTTTATTGCAAAAGCTGTTTTACTAAAAAAGGCTATTTGGACTGTTATCAAAAGATGATGTGGAGGTTGAAGAGAGTTCAAAACAGATCAGACAATTTATGGTTGACAAGTCCATCAATGGCTAGTAAACCTGATGATGCAATCTAGTGAAATTTCTGGTTTAGGAAATTCCCGTATCCTCTGACTGCCAGAAGTTAGGAAATCCTACACTTGTTCTATTTCTTCCAGTCTTTCTGCAAGCATCCTCTACTCATCAGCCAAAGACAACTGGGCTAGATGGATAAACAAAACCAGTAGTTCATTCTTCTTATTCTCTGAACAGATCATCAAGACATTCATGGCACATTTCATGGTGCCATTTGTGATGAATTTTTTAATGAGTCATGGCTCCAAATTTCATGATAGTGGACCTAGTCCTGATTTTCCAAAAAATACATAGCAGAAGCAACTTCACATCAATAAATTAATATTAATGCAAAAAGTAAATGACAAATGACAGGCTTCACTGGCTCAAATCTGTAGCTTTTCCTTCATACTGAATGAGATGCTCAAGGACCCCATTAACAGGAACCGCCCAAGAAGAAATTGCAACAGGCAAGAAGAAATAGCATTTAACTGGCCTGCAAAAAAGCCCCTAGTGTGAAGTGGTTGTGGCAGCACCAAAGGCTTCCCTTTCAGCAGTGGACAAGGGACATCTCTTCTGAGAGAACTCAAATGGAAAGTGACCACAGCTGGGAGAGAAGGTAGAGCGGGAAGATGTGCAGAGGTCCTGTTGAAACCAGATCCCTTGTCCCAAACCACAGAGGTTTCAGTTAAAAGATTAGGGCTTGGAAAGGCTCCTGCAGTTGCAATAGTTATAACTGGGTTACTCTGAGGCAAAGCTAAAATACACGGGGGAGAGTCTTGATTATGGAGGCCTGACAGAAGCAAGAGCTTTGCAAGTTCTCTCATTCCTCATCCAAGACCATATGGAGCTCAGCTACCAGGTGGGTGGGTGTATTAACTGAGGGATCGTGCAGCTCGTCCTATTCTAAATCAACGTGTTCTTCATAAGCAATCACTACTATGGGAAGGAGAGCAAGAAACAGAGAGATGCTGGGAAACAACCTCCACCTTAGAGTAAAAATAACAAAATCTGGGAATTGAGATTCCACCTTTCTACTAAGTTCAGAACAGAAGGCAGAAAAGCCTGCTTTCTCTACGCTGGAGAAGATGAGGTCATCTACTCATTTCAGGAAGTAAAAACATTTAAAATAATGCTCTATAATCTTCCCGTTCATCCTCCCCTCTTGCTTTAGCAGTATTTTGCTAAGCTTTACTTTAGCAGGCCTAACACATGCAACAAATGAGATCACTTCACCATCTTCATCCTGAATCCATTCATAGCTGAATTTCTGGAAGATTTCGGATATATGCACAGAGTTTTCATGGAAGTATTTTGGTTCCTGAGTTCTCTTGAGAGGCATGGAAGAGAAATATTACCCTGGTGCCAGCAGAAATGCTATAATGGATAGCACTATAATTCTATTAAGTTTAGAATGGGTTGCCATTTTTTGCCCCAAGTGTAGCACAGAGTGTAGTATATATACATACCTGCTCAGTGTAATATGTAGTTCTGGTAGAGTTTCAACAGTCATATTTCAGTAAATGCCAAATTAAACTCAATTTGCCTGACATAAAAGAGGAAAGCGTCCTCTGAGCGTGATTATGGGCTTCATGTTGTGATATTTATGCTAATAGTGTCTGCAAAAGAAGCAGTTCCTTCCCCTAGAAAACCTGATCTGTCAGGAATCCCAGAAGGTGCTTTGGAGGCCAGCTTGAAAAATCTCTCTGTAGGAAGGAAGAAGAAGGAAGGGAGAGTCCTGCTTTAGTGAAAACTCTGGCTTTTCGAGTGACTTTCAAGTGCTGCAGTAGAGTGGCAGTGCTACCTGGTGTGCATAAAGCTTCTAAAGGCTCAGTAAAAGCTCTTGCTTGACTTCTGAAGAGGAAGTGTAGCAAGTCATGGCACAGCTATGCACAGCACAGTGGAGCAGTGATACACTTTTTTTTAGATACCTGGTCAGCTGAAACCAAGTAACATTAAGATTAAAAACTTACTTATGACCCAAATGCAAGGAGAAGCAGTATGGAAACACCAAACACCTACAGGTCCTTCCTGATGCACTTGGACCCACAGCTATGAACTCCTGGAACAAATTAGAAACTGGCACTACCATAATAGCTGGGTATCTCATTTCTTTAGGACACATCTGAATGAGCAAAACATGAACAAACAAGCAATGGATGAGACAGATAAATTGCTAATTCCAACATGCAGGAACCTCCTGCTTGTTAACTTACCCACCCTAGTCAGTATTCTGTAGAAAAAACAATCCCTCAAATCTATACTTGTGTACCAGGGAAATAAACAAATTATAAATGCACAGAGACAGGCTAAACCACTTGCATGTTGTTTTAAAATTATCTTTATGAAAACGAGAACTTGGGGAGGAGCTGGAATGATTAGGAACTGATGATGGCATACACTACCAGCTTTTCCTTCCTCCAAACATATCACTTAATTCCTTTAAATGCACTAAGTCATCAGACACACCAACAGAAGTTACTTATTCTTTCTAAAGGCTTTTAGAAAGCTGCTACTTAAACTTTGAGCACTGTGAAAAGGAAATAAAAATTTCAGGAAATCTTACCTGTTTAAACCACTTTTTAATAGTCTAATGAATTTTTAAAAACAACAATCTGGATTTTGCCATAAGTATTATAACAAACCAGAATTAAAGTGTTTCCCCACCCTGATTATAGCATAATAATAATAATATAAAGGGAGGAAATTCTCTCAAAAAAAATGTGCATTTACTGTTTACTATAGCACCGTTTTTCATCATTCAACATTGAAAATGTCCATTAATAAAATAGAATCCATTGGGTTTATGACAATTCTGGTGCAAAATCTTCTTTTTGGAACTCTAATTGATCCTCCAAATGAGCTTTATTAATCATTGACGGAAAACTGGCAAAATCCTACCCCATACTTTGGCAACCTTTCAAAATGTCCAATTAGGTCAAATCAAGAAAGTCCCAGAAACCAATTACAGCAGCACTTCTAAGCCAAAAAAATCTCATTGTACTCTGAAACAACTGCAACATTATAGAAAAAATAACCCCAACCCCAAACCCAAACCCCCTCAGTGTTGCTCTGGTTGTGCACCTGAATTACCACCTCTGTAGAAACGTGCCAGAGAGCCGCTCCTTGAACTACATCAATTAATGATATTTGCTCACAGATTTTATTTATCAGTGCCATAAATGTCACCAAGCAGTTCACCACAGGGAACAGTGCCAGGCAGTTCCTTAATCTGTCAAGCAAACACTTGCTCCCCTTGAGCATTTCTATGCACAGCTCATCTCCAGCGCTCTAATTGCACGTGCATACAACGTCCCCACCTTTTTTATGAGTTTCATGTGTTCTGTATCTCACCTGCGTGTTTGTACATTAACAACTATGTTGACAATGTGATAAAAATAATCTTGGCGGCAGGAACAATAGCAGCCTTTATCTAACTTCTCAAGAATGTGATCTTTGCTTCAGCAGAACTTCTGCACGTACAGCCCTATGGTGCTGGTGGGCTGTTTGAGGTGTGTTTTGCTGCCAATCCTAATCCCACCACCCACAGTTAAGAATTAATTAGGACTTGAAGATGCCAGAGGGAGGCAAAACAAACAAAAATAGCATTTTAATTAACTGCAAACAATAATTAAGATTTTGCGTTATGTTTAGCATCTGTACATTTCTGGACTTACTGCAGTGACTCTGAACCTAATGAGATCATCCATCTAAATCCTAGAGGACTGGACAGATCTCAGATCATAAGTACATCTCCTATAATATCTCAAAGCAGTAGGTAACTCATTCATCCTTAATGTAAGATGAACTTTAATTACTGAAGGCCAGTAATTAAAAATTTTTTAAAAGTTCATTGTAAATGAACTTAAATCCATATAACCTGGCCAGACTAAAGGAAAACAAAATGTGCACACATATAGTAAATAGAGTTTGAGTTTCCAATTCCAGATGTATAACTCTTCTACCATTTCATAACACAGTGATCCCTATTTTACCATACTTAGTTACCTAGCTGCTTATTTATTTATTTATTTATTTACTTACTTACTTACTTATTTATAGTCCCCTTTTACTTTTTTTATTAACCTGTCATTATCCCAGCAAAATTAGGAAGGCAGTGTTATATGACATATTTTTGCCAAAGTCATAAAAGTTATTTGCAACATTTTCCACTCCAATGATCTTTTAATTACAAGGTTGAGATTCAGAACCCTCTAAGTGCCTTCCTATGTCTTTTAGTTACTCACTTTTCTTTGTCATTTGATCTTCAGCTGGCTAGTTTACAAACATGATCTCAGCAGCTCATCTCAACACACAAAGTATCACATTCCCTCGACTCGTGCCTGGCACAGTTACCTGTCATTCAGAAATCAAACCTCTTAACAAAAATCTCCTTACCTTCACCACGAGGACAGGTAAAGTTCCTGCAGTTTTACTTTACCATGATCTTGATCAAGGTTAACCACCAGGGCCTAGTCATACAGAAGAAAGTCCAGTGTTTCTCTTTTGCCCTGTCTCTAGAAACCTAAAGGAAAACACCTCTCTGAAGTAATCATGGGGCTTTTGCATTCTGTCATTTTCCAGAAACGTCTAGACCAGACCTCTGAGCATATATTAACTATGGCTGAAACCTTAATTTACCAAGGAAGATAACAGAACTCACAGTACCATTTGTATAACACAGCCCCAACATCTCGTTTGATTTATAGCCACCATATGTCAGACAAATGAAACATTTTAGCTAATATGTTGAAAGGCTTTGTGTGGATCCTTTTCTTCCTCCCATTATTGGTTTATTAATCCATTAGTATAAGAACCAGGAAACGTTTGGGAGATCCTGCATATCTCTAGCTGTCTTTCAGCCAAAGTTCCATAGGTTCCTCAGGTTTCACATGTGTTCTGCCTTACATTTTGCTAAACTTGTAGGGACAGAACTGATTAGGAATTATATTTTTGTTTTCCCCTCCACAGCACATTTTTTGAAATGCAAGTGGCATAATTGTAACAGAAGTGTTAAGAACTTCATAAAAACAGTAAAAACAAATTGTTCCATATTCAGGAAGCCAAGGTCAAATCTAAGTGTAAAGTTTATGTCAGGATGTATCCTAATGTAAGATATCTTTTGTTAGAATGACTGCCATTATTTATGACTGATTGCAAATGTGGCTGAATTGCTCTGTTGACCTGGAAAGGTCAGGAATTTTACTCTGTTTTTTCTCTGATTTTATTTATGTAATGCCTTTTCTTTAGCTGTCTATATTCTTGTAACTGCACCACTTCGTTACATTTGTGCTTCTATAAAAGCTTTCCTTCCTTTTTTATTCATGATTTGGTTTGGGTATTTTTCTGTTATGGTGTCAAACATCCCATTAAAAATGCTACATTTCCTTTGGGTAGATGAAGAAATCAGTAGTTGCCCTCTTTCTTTGCATAAAGTGCTAGTTTGTCATGGCCTAGAAAGCCCAGCTTGGTGCAGGATAGCTATTAGGCTGTTCCTGGTCTGCAGGACATCCTGTAACACAACATACCTCATAGCTGTGTACGTGCTGCTGAACCTCAGCCCTTCTCACAGTTCCCCTTCTACTTGGTAATACTTTCCAGGAAATCACCTTGTAGTTTTTTGTCTTTCTCTTAGGTGCATATAAAGTCTGTATTTTCTGTGAGTACCTTTGGTTTTCAATGCCCCATAAGAGAGCTTTGGTTTTCCCTCCTTAACTTTCTCAGCCTTGCTTCTGACATCTCCCTGTCATGGCAGATACATCATCCTGTATCAGCTGATTTCCTGCTTAGTCCTTTTTCTGGAAGTGCAGCCCTTAGCACATTCAAGAATTTCTCAGGTTTCTCCAGAGTATCTTCATTTGCCAAGAAAATGAAACAGTAAAGTCTCAGGGTCTGGGATTCTAGCTTTACCTGCCATCCACGTAGCAAAACTAGCTCACAACTCCCTAGGACAGCAGTGTGGCTTCCCTCCCTCTCTCCCATAGAAAAGTCCCCAGAAATGCCTGTAGCAGTTCAGCTACTTGTGCTCTGTTTCCCACTCTCTATTCCTCATCCTTTTCCACAATTTTTCTGCAAGCTAGCTTTCTTTTTGTGTCTTACTCGGGTTGATTCCAGATTGTGACAATTTGTGTGATGAAAATTAACATAATTTATCTCCTGCACTTCAGCTTCTTTCTGAGTAATACTATCCCATGTCCTTTTTGTTTGTTTCTCTTAAGCTAGTCAACTTATTCCAATATTACTTTCTGAAAACAGTTGTGTTACCTGGAGCACTTCAATTTCTTTTTAACAGGAAGTTTCCATCATTATCAAAGACATTTCTTTGATTTAATTTTTTTTCCTTGGACCTTTTTTACTCAAAACTTTTTCATTGTAGCTTTTTCCATGAAAACAAAGTATTGTTGTATTAGCAGGTTCCCTTTCTTTCTTTCTGCTAGGCCTCATTTATAAAGAGATTTCCTTTTTAAATCTGAGACAATATGTCTTTCTTCATTTCCATAATAAATCCTGATACCATTTCCCAAGCCTTTTTTCTGAACAATGCTTTCTCATTTATTCTGTTCAAGTTTTATCTCAACTGCTCAGTATGAATTTATATTAGAATCTGTCTATTTTCAGTTTATGTTTATTGATTCAATGAGAAAGGCCAGGACCTTAAACTTTTGTAGCCAAACATGCTGTTGCGCTTTAAATTCTTAAGCAAGTCTTACCCCTTTTGGCAACTTTGCCTGCGTAGATTGACTCTAGGAGCTTTTTTTAAATGATACACAATATCTCTCTGTTTTCCTTTGCCCTGGTTTTCCTGGCCCGCAGTATTCTCTTTCAGGTATAGTTTCTGGGGTAAAGAAAAATCTTTAAGGTGGGAAAGAGCTGTGGTTTAATTATCGTATATGTTCTGCACGTGCTTTCTTTTTGTTGAGGCTCTTTCAGCTTTTCACTGGCTCCTGATTGCCCCAGGGCACTGCTGCTCCACGCTGCATGACCTAGCAGAGCGTCCTCCTGCGACGGCAGCGCTCACCTCACCACGGATTTCGCCACTGTTTTGGTGAGACAAATAATGTCCCTAATGGATAAAGATTTAGCTATGAGAGATGCGAGACAGAGAGCCAGGACATGCACTCTCCTCAGCTCTGCCACCTGTTGCTGCAGGACTTAAGTTACTCCATATTCGATTTTTCACGTAATATTTTGTGTTAGTTTGTTTACATCACTCCCGCAGAAGCATCCCACAGAACACCCTATGGAACTCTATGTTGTTTTTTTTCCATCAGAGGTACTGACTTTACTCGATTAGAAAGCCGGTAATTCCCATTAAAAAACAAAATACTGGTTCGTGATCTTTTGTAGTCACAAGTACGATTAACAATCAGCCTTACTACGTGCGCAGAGAGGTTCTTACAACTGGTCTCGATTTGTCAGCTGGTCAGAGTGCAGTCTGGAATGATAACACGCGGCCGCTGCCATCTGTGACCCGAACTCCCCAGGGTTTCCCAGCCATCTCCCAAGCTGCCATCCCGGCTGAGCTCGGCGCTCCCTGAGCGCCTCAATTCCCCACGGAGCAGCCCGGCCCCTCCTGCGAGGTCTGAGCAGTTCCCAGGGGTGGGATGAACTCCGCAGAAGCAGCAAACACGACGTAGCCCTTCCTGGAGCCTATTTTCTTCCCGTATAACCAGTAAATACGTCTGGCAAAACGCAGGGCCGGGGCACACTCAGCGGCTGCCGCTGCCCTTGTAGCTCCAGCCCGGTCCTCGCCGGCGCGGGGAGCCCGGGGCCGCGAGGGGAGCCCCGGCAGGTCTGGGCAGGGGAGGGAGCGGCATTCCCGGGCGGCGGCACACCGGGGCCTCCCCGCCGCGGCGCAG
>VZRX01010747.1:165439-222199 GCA_013398075.1 Notiomystis cincta
GGCGGGGAGCGCTGCGGAGCTGCGCGCTGAGATGGCGCGGAGCGCTGGGCACGGCGGCGGGGACCGAGGAGGGTCCCGGAGCTCCTCACGCCTCTTCTGAGCGCTTCTGCCGGCTTTGCCGAGGACGGGACCTGCAGCGTCCCTGCCGCTCGGCGGAGAGAGGCCCCACCGCGCCGCGCCGCGCCAGCTCTCCGCGGGAACGCTCGCCTCCTGCACGGCCAGAGCTGCCGGCCAAAGAACTGTGTCGATTCCGGCGAGCTGGAGCGGTGCGGGCCGTGCCGCGGCTGGCAGCGAAGCGGCAAGGCAGCGCTCAGGGCGGTCGCCGCTCGGCGCCGAGCCCCGCTCCGCAGAGCGCCCGGCGGGACAGCAGCGGTTGCGTGAGGGCGGCTCTGCCTGCGCCCAGGCTCGCGGGCGTGGTTTTGCAAACACCTCGTGGACGGACACTGGGTACCGTCTGTCTTCCAGATTGCCAAGAAGTTTGTCGTGGTTTTATTCTTATACTTATTATTTTATATTTGTTTTAAATTTTTTCTTCCCCTCGCACCGCTGTTCACCAGCGGCCAGGTGTGGAGGCAGACCTACAGAGCTGCCAAAATAGACATCCATTTGGCTCTTTCTGGTTTTCGCTTCTCCACCGGCAATTTTTACATGTGATAAGGTATAAAAGGAAAGAAAAAGACCCAAGGACGTAGTTTAGATATCACTATGCAGTGCTGCCTGCTTTAGAAATGTAGAAATAAGCACCTACATGACTCCTACTAGGGGATGCAATTAATTTGACTAGACAGCCTCATAATATCACGGCTGAGACAGAAGAGTGGTTCAAAGGCAGTAAAAGGATTAAAGCTCCATCCCAGTCAGTATTTAAGCTTCTTGAACACAGTTACTCTGTAACGTGATTCTGCTCTAAAATGGGATAGCACGTGCTGACTGTGTCTCAGTGCTTTCTACATCATGTTTCTGCTCAGTTTATATGTAGAAGATGTTGTCAGTGAATTACAATCCTGAAAAGCCAGCTGGGATTTTCTTTTCAAGTAATGGAATAATTAAGATCAGTGTACTGAAATACATGAAAATATAACTTCTATACACAGTTCAGTGTCTTCAAGTCTTCACTAAAAAGAAGTATACTTTTTGCTCAAAAGAAGTTTAAGTTCTCATAATCCAGGTGAAACATGCTGTGTATTTAACAAACAAGAATTTTGTCCTGAATCCTGGCAGCACACTGCTAGAGGGTCTACCCATATCATGCTTATGGATCTATCAAATTCAGAACTCATTGTAATGATCAGCTATCTAGAAAAGCTTCAACGTATTCTAGAGACCTGAAGAAGGACCATTCTTACCCTAGAGGAAAAAAAAAGTATGTACTTATAAATATCTAGAACTGAACCTTTAATCATTTTTATATGAACTCAGAGATTTTCAGCTAGCAAGGATACATAAGGTGTCCTATAAGTCCAGTTGCTCTATATAGAAGGAGGTCTGTAGTTTAGGACTGTAATAAGCCAACAAAAGATGATGTTCTATGCTTTGCTAATGAGAGAAGGTGAGGGGAGTGATGATAATAAAATCAAAAAGTCAATGACAAAAGAGCAAGGTGAAGGCAAGTAAGGACATAAACTTCACCTTAACCTAGAAGGTCAAGGGAAGCAAGCTGGATGTTTGATAGGGGTGTTGTAGACAGGAGCACAGGGAGGGGCAGTGACCATCAGGAAAGAAGAGTGTCTTCTAGACTTTTCCTGAGATGTACTTTACCTTTCTGGGGGTTGTGTGTGGAATCTCTATAGTTCCCTCCAGCAGCAAAAAAACTATACAGGATTTTACTGTTAATGTGATTTTATTTTCCTCTTTGCTTGCTAAAAGACCAGGTAGGAAGACACAACTGGCTGAAGCTGAGAAGAACTGGGAAGCATGTTAGAGAAGACAAAGCCCAGTGTAATGAAAAACAATCTATGGAGCAGGGTCTGCAATTTAGCTATTCAGGCTTCCTACTAGACTGTCACACTGTTTTCTATAAGGATGATTTTTTTAAAGTATACAAATAAAAATTAGCAGAAGTCATTCTGTACTCGCTTACAAAAAAAGGATATCTTGTCCTGCAGATTTTGCTCTTCAAATTTTGGCTAGGGTGAATCTACTGGAAAAACTCCCAAGCAGACAGTGCAACCTGATGTAGCAGCTGTTTGGTGCATGCAGGCACTGTTTGAGTTTATTTGAGCCACTGCAGTGCTTTTACCCTTCCATCCAGCACACAGTAACACCTGCTTTGCTGTGCCCAACAAACTCAAAGGAATTCACAAACACCCTCAGTTTTCACACCTTGAATTTCATAGAAGCCCAGGTAAAAGACAGGTACTTACTTTCTGAGATGGTGATTGTTTCTCCCAGGGCTTCCTCCTGCTCTGGGAGCCCCTGCTGTGAGAGGGGGGCAAGGGGAGGTTGGCCAGAGCTTTCCTCTGTGGGGCCACCAGGAGCCTCCTGGCTGCAGCCAGGTGGGCTCCACACACAGCAGCTTTTGTGATCTTCATGGTAGGGAGTCCTTCAGAATGTTCAGCACAAGGTGTCCTTTTAGCTCTCCCTTTTTCCTTACATTTCTGTATGTACTTTTACCCAGTGCATTCTTCATGTTTATTACCAACACATATCCCAGATACAGCTATGGGTTGGGGTTTTTTGTTGATATCTGATAATAGATACTGTTACATTTTGGAAACTTTGTTAGAAATTCACTTATTTTAAAAATTACTAATTTTCTAAGTTTAAGATCTCCAAGTGTTTTATCAGGCTTCTTAGATGACTGCCTATACTTCTGGTAGATTTCCAGCTTTCCCCATCCATCTGTTCAGTTGAAAATAACATGAATTGAATATTCAGCTTGTTCTTTAAGTTGTAGATTTTCAAGGACTGAATCTTCTTTAAGCAGATAAATGCAGCTGCTGCCTTGCCAATTTGTGACATGATTTCATTCTGGATATCCCCACTGGCTTGCATATTACTGCCAAGGTATTGAGACTGACTCATCTCTTGCACTCTTTTGCATTCTAAAGCAGTGCTTGAATTTTAGGTTTCTTGTTGGAATTATTTTTTGCATATTATTGTTGTTAATATGTTTACTGTCATGCTCAGTAGCCTTTAAGCTCACCTTTCCAGATGTTTTACAGAGTGGATATTGAAGATCTAAGTCTCTAGTTGAGTAAAATTTCAGCATATTGCTACTGAGCCACTTAATGTCTAGAGTCTGGCTGCCTAAACCTTTCTGATAGTGAAATATTTTAATGCTTTACACTGTCATTTTTTGTTGATGTGCATTCATATTAAAAACTCTGGCATCTCTTTGTTCAATACAACCTTGTTCAATGTTAATCATCAAGCAGAATATTTTATCTCATTTCACTTATGCTTTATCTGTGCATGCTGCACTTGGATATAAAGCTGTGTTGGTATTAATTTCTTTCCTTGATATAAAACACTTCATCAAGATACAACAAAATAGAACAAGAATATCAATTGCTTCTGTGAAATATGTGTGGTTTATATCAGTATTTTTTTTTTGCTATTCAGTTTTCCTCCAATGATTGTTTTTAGAGTGTTTATTTTAGTGTTTTAGAGTTTTTATTTTGCTGATACACACTCTGGAACGTTAAAGTAACAAATAATAGAAAAATTATGCATGAACAAGGGCAAATGCCCTTCCTACACTGACAAAAGGATTAAGCCAGTGTTTATATGGAAAAAGATGCACTCTAGCTTGCTAGGTCATGTGCTGACCAGTCACAAGTGAGATCAGCACACAGTAAACTAGAAGTAAACTAGTTATCCCTAAGCCAGCAGTGATCCTGTGAGGGAAATATCTAGAAAAGTTCACCTGGACCAAAGTTTCTGCCATGAGCTTTGCCTCAGCCAGTTCACCATATGAAAAGATTTATCCACCAAGAAGAAATAAAAGAACAGACAAATTTTGTGCAGGCCACTTAATGGACCCTTCTGGAATTGTTACTCAAAGAACATAGGCTTAAGAGCTGAAAAAATTTGGAAGGGGAAAAGCCCTCAGCTGTGCAGTGGCTGTCATCCAGTAAACGTGGGCTGCCTGGACAGCTCCTGTCCTCACACAGCTCTGCCTTGGCCATTGCTTCTGTCTTCAGCCTAATAAGTCTCCCTCTCACCTTTCCAGTTACCTCTTTCTCTTCTTGTGATACCCAGTGAAATCTGCAAGAAGTGATATTAAGGGACTAACTAAACCCCTAAGTTATCTGATTTTTTGTACCTGTTGAAAGCAGGGCTGTTCGTGTGTCAAAATATGGACTTCAGATAGTAAAGAAATGTGGGTTTGTGATGTTTCCAGTAGGAGCACATAAAGCAATTTCATTACTTCTTTCTGATCCAAAGCACACTGAAAATTTCCATAGCTATCATTCTGTTAGGGGGCCTCATTGGTTTAAATCAATATTAGGCATGTGGTGGTTGAAATGGCAATTTTATTAAAGAATTCTTCTGTAGTAATATGCTGTCATACATGTTCTGAGTGCCCACATGGCAGAAGTCCATATGGCATCCCCTTTTAAGCAAATTATATATAGATATATTTCTTCTTATAAAACCCTGCAGGAACAGTAAGGAGGAAAACCTTTCAGCACAAACTAATTCTAAGCTCCACAGTTTTGCTAGTGGGTAAGGAATTCATTTCCCTTAAGAGAGGACATCATTTGTTCATTCACACTGGGACCCAGTAGGGAACAGAGTCCTCTGTAATGGGAAGACAGAGGCAAAGCACAGCCACTCCTTGTGTTTGGTTCTATTTTCTGCCCATGTTAAATGACCCATGTAATGACTAAAGAATTGTTTAAATCGAGTAGTACACAAGCAGGTTGGGTCAATAACTACTGATAGCTGCCAGACTGAACTGGCAATGGGAAAAGTTGGTGCTGTCATTTCATAACTTTTAAAAAACCACTGCAGCCGCAGAAGTACTTCCTAGAACAGATACATTCCTTTGCTACATGATGATTAACACTTTAAAGATTCAGAGAGCCTTAGTGTGCTTTTTAAGAGCCCAGATGCCTCCTGGGTTGGCCAATGGAAAACTGATGGCAAATATAAGATTCTAGCAGTTCAAGTCTAGCACTTCAAGATTATTAAACAAAAAAAAAAAAACAGCCAGAAATAAACAAACAAACAAATCCCCCAAAACCAAAAAACCCAGCCAACCAAAAAAAAACCCCAAAACCCAAAAAAACCCCAACCAACCAAATAAAAACCCCCAAACCAACGACTGAGGTTTCTTGAGCTGTACTTTTGACCAACCCAGTTATAAATGAGTGTATTCTGTTGTCCTGCCTCTCCCACTTATTGCACTGATTTGCTGTGAGCTGTTAAATTACCTTGCAGATTCCACAGGGTGAGAGCCATGACTGGCTTTGCATCACATTTAGCTCAGAAGTATACACTTAGACCCAGAAAATGGCATTTTTTACAGAGAGTGAAAAATAATTTTTAAAAAAAGTGAGAAATGTGACTACTCAAATCTTTCAAACTATGATACAGAATGGATGGCTGTCCTGACTTCTGTTTGCAGCCACAGTCCAGCAGGCCCTGTGGTTTGAAAGATGTATTGTAGGCAGACATCAAGGGACAGGGTGACACTGCTCTTATTCAATGGGAATGTGATCTCTTAGGTAGGACACCAAGGTGGTCTCTGTGTGCAAGAGAGAATCAGGAGAAGAAAAGGCTTTTCTGTACCACACCACATCTTTTCAGAATCTTCTGGTTCAGGTCACCTCTCACAAAGTGTTATTTCTTGACAAATCTTACCTTTTTTGTTACTATATTTATAGACTCCATGGACAATTAGTAAATGTTTCCATGGCAATCATCGACAGCTTCTCATGGATGAAGATAGATTTTAGCATTCATAGACAAAGACTCCATTCTTCCTTTCTGGTTTTAAAGTATTTTTAAGGCTAACCAAAGAGGATCATGTAGGAGTGTGCTCTGCTGCAGTAACAATACCACTGTGAGGATATTTAGGGAGGTCCAAGTTAAAAGTAGTCTATTAATATCTTAAGCATCCATGTTAAAACCACATTCAGATGAGATCAGAGTGTATGCAAATCACTGGGGTTTCTGCTGGAGAGAGGGAAATGTCTTATGTTCTTCTTTCCTCTACTGAAACTGCAACCAGAATAAAGTCAAAGCTCCCCTGCCCTTGTTGAGCACCCAATTCTCTCTGGCCCCTGATGTCTCCTGGAACCAAATAAAATCTATGACAAGGTAACTTAATAAGGGGGCAAAAGTGCACCAGCAAAGTATCTTAGGGTCAGAGACACTGTGAAACTATAACTTTAATTAGTTCAGTTCTTCCAGAAAAAAGCCTTGAAATGTTCATATTCTAGGATAGGAAGGCTGACACTGGTCTAACAAGAAAAACTAACACCTCACAGGTAGAATTTTTGTGCCAGGATCAGTGCTCTACTAGGATAGACATCTGGGATGTAGAAAAAACCCCACCTCTGCCCTCCATAATAGGGTTAAATTTTGGAGCTTTGAGGAGGACTCACAGTGTGAACCCTGGTATGGCTGTGGATGGACCCAGTGTAAGAGTCAGTCATTTCATTCATTTATTTCATTTCAGACAGACAGCATGCAGTGAGGCACTGTGCTGATAGATACACTTAGTTCTCACATTTGAAGTGCACTTGAACAGTCCACAGGATATGTCTTGGAAATGGGAACTGCAGAAACAAACAAACAAAGGAAAAGTCTGTCAGGTTACTTAACAAGTGTCAAAAAGAAAAAGCCTGGTCATCCCTCTTCCACAGGCAAATCACTTGATAAGAGCATCCCTTTGTGAGGAGGAGAAAAGGAGGAATTGCTGACACTCATTGCAAAGTGAAATTCTGACTGCCTAACCATAATAAGCCAACCCAAACTCTGACTTTTAACTGAAGTGTCAATCATATTCATAAATTATTTGACTATGTCTAAAAGTATAAGGTTTGTTTATCAGCTTCCCTTTCTAACCATCTTATTAACTTAGCTTTATTTTTTTTTATTTCTTGTAAATAAGAGATAACATTTTGCAACTACTGTGTATTATAAATAGTCCTCCTTGACTGCCCTGCCAATATTCAGCATATAATCAGAAGGGAAGCATAAATAATTTCTGAACTCATGGTATGGTGTGTTTTCCAGAACTACTGCATTTTTTACGATTCAGCAGGCTCTGCAAACGTGCAGGGGAGTTGTTTTGTCTCCCATGTCATGGGTGAGTTAAACCTTTATGCAAGATCAGTTCATACTGGTTCCATTGGCCCCAGTGTCTGCTGCTCAGGGAAGCTGAAGCACAGCAGTGTGCTGTACCTTACCAGCAGTGATGTGGCAGAGACTGGTGTTCTAAAAACACAAATTTTGTTTGTTCTTAAAACTGACTTAAACACAGATGAATCACACCACGCTTTTTAAAAATAGGATTTTTTTTTCCTCCATGATAGAATGACTTTTTATTAAGGTTGCAAAACTGGTGAAACCACTTCTTCTTATAGGAACTGCTGCAGTGCAGAGACTGCTGTGTAATCACGAGCACTCACCTGAAGCTTTCCAACAAAAAACTGAAATGTCTTAAATTTGTTTGCACAGGTTGTTTGGCTTCTTAGACCAGTTTCTTTCCTTCCTCAGAGCTGAGTAGTAGAACTAAGTCTTTATATGCATGTCTATATATTTATATTCCTTTGAAAAAGCACATAAAACTCTCTAAAATATACTAAATATATGCAAATATATATATGTGTGTGTTTTTCATGAAAAGCAAATGTGTTCCATCTTCTTCCCAAAGCAGTTTACATAGGTGGACCTCTATACTGAGAGGGACTTAATGTTCTAGAAACAGAAGTGAATGGATGTGGTAGGGCATTTACTGTGGAGCAGAATATTAGCCCTCCACCAGCATGTTAAACTGTGTACCTACTGTCCAGCATCCTGCCACGTGTGTGCTGCAAAGTTTGCCTTGAGAGATAAGCCTTCAAACCTGCATCCCTGCCAGCCCAGTTTACACTAGGAGGTACCTGTAGCTCTCTTGAGATGATGCCAAATGTGACACAGTGAAGGGCAGTGGCGTGAGATTGAGCACCAGGGGACTGCAGTAATATTGCTTGGACTGCCACCACCTTCCTCTGTGTCCTTACACAGGCTTTTAAGTCCTTCTGTTTCTTGTTTTGCCTGAGAAAGAAAGGAAAACCATGTAAAAGCAGCATACAAAAACCCAATAAATACTACCAATTTAGTAAATTTAGGTGCATTTTCAGTCTGGTGCTAGAATCTAATATGCAGATAAATCAGTGAATTAAAAGAGCAACCGAATGCACCGCATTATTTGCACAGCAAAGACAGATGAAACAATTTGAATTTTTGGAAGTTAACCCTCCTTGTAATGGTGGTGAGGAACCAAGGTAAAGTCAGCTCTGGAATCTTTTGCCTTACTAGACAATAAACAAGCAAAGCCTTGTAAACAATCTTACAAACACTTTAAAACAAAATACACAGAAACAGTCATAGAACATCTGAACAGGGTGGAAACAAAAGAATTACATAATAATTTCAACACAGAATCCTCAAATTAGATCTGCATGACATGCTACTGTGGTTTTTTCACAGTAATAAACAAAGGTTAATACTGACAGCAGATGCTTTTCCTCCATACTTAAATTAGTATACGATATAATGTTGCTGCATTTCCAGATCATTAAGAGTATTACTGAGAAGACTGCTATAGAACAAAGAGAAAAAGACCAAAGGAATAATATTATTTCTACACTATGCCCTTTTGGAGACAGCTTTTATAATTGTGACTAAGGATACAAACAATTTAGCAGTTTCCACCATTCAATTCCTTCAACTGATGTTTATTCTAAATAAATAATTCTTCAGTGTCGGTGTGTGTTTTCTTCTCAAGTGTGGGCTAAACAGAGGCGTAGTGAAAAAAATAGCTACCACATTGACTGCAACAGGCTTGAATTTCACCCGAGTGATCTTAACCCAACTGTGCATCTCTCTGTCTGGAAAAGCACTGCTGAAATTCCAGTTCCTTCATTTAATATTGCAAGCAGAAATGCAGATAGCGGGTTAAATTTCAACCCCACCGAAGTTAGCAGCAAGCCTCCTGCTAGCTTCACTTACATGTACAAAACACAAACATATGGCTGAATTAGGAACAGAGGAAAATAAGGAGGAACAGAGGAAATGCTGTCACTGACTGAAAGCAGAGTGGGTGGGCAGCACCCAGCCTTGTCCCTACAGGTTTCCATTGTAATTTTCTGATGGACTGAAAGAGCTGTTCTTTCTTCCACCAAAAGCAGCAGTTTGTATCTAACAGAGCTAGCGATTACTAGCTGCCAACATGTCAAGAGAATAAGGAGCTGGAACAGCTAAAGGATACTCTGGCATGTACTAAAGGCTGTGAGAGACTATAAGAAGGTGAGGTGGAGAAAACCAGAGGGGTTCCTGCCTGGAATGAGACAAACTCAGAATGACAAAGCTCAGCTGATTTCCATGATCCTGCCCACTGCAGCAATGGCATTATCCCTGAACCTGCCCACAGCTTTGACAGTTATGAGAGGAGCAGCCTCTTCCTCTTCTGCAGGCTTGTAAGACACACAAATATGCCATGAGAAGTTCACTTAGAGAAATGGGTAGATAGATTTTTAATATTGTTATTTTTAAATTATATAAGAGCCAGGGCTTCTTGGGACTCTGTTATTTTAAACAAATGGTAGATTGCTTCATTCTCTTGCATGCATAAAACTGTGTCATGACGGAAAAATAAACACATGCTTGAGAGATTTCTGGAACTCCTGCATGGTGGTTAATTTTTCAACAGTTTTTTTAATGGCTTTGAGAGCATAATACATCAGAATCCACAAAGAGTCAACTCTCACTGTCAGTTCTTCATCACACTGAAGAAAATCCCATTTATCCTCCAACGTTTCAATTTTTAGCTATGTAATTTCCCCATCTCTCTCTGGTCAGCTTTTGATGAATTGCAAATTTCGAGTCTGTTTTTTGAAAGGGTGTACAAAAGCACGGCTTTTTTAACCATGTTTGCGTAACTCTCCCTCTGACTAACCTGCTAAATTCCTTGTCCCAAAAGACATACAGAAATGACCTATTTTCAGTGGTGTGCCAACTGTATACTTAAGGACTGCATAAACTTGCCTGACAAACCACAAACAATCCCTCAACTGCCTCTTGATAACCCCTGGATTTTTTTATTGTGATGGAGGGAAGCTTTTTTTTCTTTCTCTCACAGACCAATGGAAAGAAAAAAAAAAAGTAATTTTAATAGATTGGAAGGCTTGATGTCTTAAGATTTAAAGTCCAAAACCAGCTCAGTTACATGTGGCGAATCATTTTTGGTTTATGATGGGCTGTGGATAACAATAAAGTTTTCATATGTTCCCAGTGGCCAGCTATTCATATCCCAGACCCACCAGTGTATCTGAATTACTAGCATGCTTTTTGGCAACCAGGGAAGAAAGACTGCAGGCTGAATGGGTGCCAAGATGGATGTATAATGTGGGCCAGTTCTCCAGGAAAAGTCTGCTCCAACCTCACTGAGTGGACCAGACATTCAGCAGTGCAATTTGAGGAGCTGCTGAGGGGAAGACTGCCTGTGCCTTAGGCAGAGCTTCCCATTGCTTTCAGGGCAGGACAGCTTCCTATAGGATCCTGCAGAAGTTTGGCCACTATTGCTGAAGTCTTGCTCCATGTGTGTTCATGTTATTTGTTTGCTCGGAGGCTTGGCAGTTTATTTTGACTCCTGCTAGCTCTGCACAGACCAGAGGAAGTGAAATGGTTTCTGTTCTTTCTCTTGTACAGTGTCAGAATCCATTGTATGTGTGCAAAGCTACTGAAGACAATCGGATTGCCAAGTGTTTCTGGTGGCAGAACTGGCCTGCTCATTGCAACACACTGGAAAAACAAGAGAAAGGATCCAAAATGACATTCAGCTTCTTAGCAAGTTGATAGAGCCAAGTATTGGCAAGTTAATACATTAGGACTGAAAAGGGAGATAGCTTTCCTTTCCACTTGTAAATTTGATATGTTTTGTCTGGAACAAATTAGAACAATATAAAAATATAACTTGGTTGTATCGTTTTTCTAGCATAATTTTTTGGAAAATAGATTTGTAATTTAAGGTGCTCTGTAGTGTCTGGGAGCCCCAGGAGCTTGCCAGTTCACCATAGTTCACCATCGGGTTGCTCCACCACAACCACAAGCTGAGGAATACAAAGTCTTGTTGATCGGGTTACCTTTTGAAGCTTTATTTATTAATCTCATTATGCAGACTTGTGAGAACATGGTGGGAGAAGATTTAGATGGGGAGGAAGCTTTTATCTGTGTAGTAAATACAAATAAGAAGATAACATTAAGCCTCTCAATGGGTCCTGCTGGGAGGGAGGGAGGCTGCACCACCCCTCAATAACAGCACAGGCTATGGTCGTTCTTGTGAATAGGAGCTTTGTGTTCAAAGAAAAACTGTTTAAAACCAACTAGTCAGACCCAAACAAATTATTTTACCAAACAGAGTTGTTTTGTCCTTTGTATTCTGAGGAAAATGGATCCACAGTGACTGGTTTTCATAAAACTGTTTCTCAATGAAAAAAAAAAAAAAGTGTAATTCCAAAAATGTTATGATTTCATCATCTTCCCTGCAAGAGTACTCTTCCGGACACTGTATCCTTCAGTCTGCCAGCAGATCAGTGAGCTGGACAAACTACTGGACAATGACCCAAAGGAGAAATTTAACTGAGTTAATAAAGACAGTGACTGAGAAGTTCTGGCAATAATTTATCTGGCAAGAATAAATTAATGGAAATACAAACCGCGCCATCAAGGTCTCCTGACACTAGTTTTCCAATGAGAAGATATCAGAATGATATCAGAGAGGAGACAAACAAAAAGTAAATTAAAACTTCAGAACTTTAAATTTCTTTGAAACTAGTATTTCCTACACAGAATAATTCTCTCGAGTTTAATGAATTTAACGGTGAAGAAAGAGGGTCATTCTTTATAATGAATTTTAAAACGTAACAGACTCAGGAGCAGACCATGTAAGGGTTGTTATTACAATAGGAAACATCAGAGGACATTTTGTAGCAGAAAGAAATTTACGGGTTAGACTCAACCTCGAAACAACCCCCACACAAAATCCAAGTCAGTTTCTGTTCCATAATGGGAATAGGATCAAAGAGATGAAATTCTGCAATGTATTGCATGTCCTCCTTCAAAGCTGTTGTGCATCCAGTACTGGGCGTCTTGGAAAAAATACTTCAGTTGCCTGTTAAATGTCTTAGGAGGGCTTTTTCATTGTTTTACTTTTTCATTTGTAGGGGGTTGTGAGGTTTCTTTCTTTTGCTTTAAAAGCTTTGGAAAGTTTGGGGGCGGAGTGGAACTTTCCCGACAGGAGCAGACTGATGGCTGCTCGCAAAGGCCGTAACCTGCACTGATTTCAGCAGGCTGCTAGCCAGGACAACTGCTGAATTCTGTTCCTCTGGGTATCAGACAGCACAGGGGAGGGATGAAAGATTCCCTGGTAGCTTGATGTCATCTCTTTAGCAGATTAACTGGCACGGTGCCATTGCATCAGGGCTGGGGGGAGTTCCATGCTCATCCTTGGAACACAGACCTGTCTGGTCTACACAGAGACAGTATGGACACACAACTTCCAGCAGGGATGTGCATAAGAGCCTTGGCTCCAGAGAGAGAGTTCTAAAATGAGGTACCACTTAAACTTAGCAAAAGTAGCAGATGATGGACTTTTGTCCCTCCCCTCAATAATCTAGGGCAGGTTTGGCCAGCATATTCTGTATGACATGTGCTGTAGAATGAGAGCTCTCACGTGCTTGAATTGCCACGTGGCTGTAGAATTAGGCACTAGGTACCACCAGAGGGCTGAACACTTCCAGAACTCCCCAATTATTCGTGGGAGAAGGCATCAGAATTGGATTAGAGTCAAGCTGTGTTCCTCACTTCCATTTGAAGCTTTGCTGTACAAGGGATTCTTGCAATGAGCTTTATCTCCTAAAAAATAGCACAAGTAGGATTTGCCTCTGTCTTTTTCAGAGCTAGTACTAAACTTGCAAATTATGAGAAATACAATGGTAATTGCTGACAATTCTTTTAATTTGGTTACACTGTTTATATTTGCTCAGTCATATATTTATTTATGTTTTACACATTAGAGCAGATGAAAAGAAAACCCATGAATGAACCAACAATCAAAGGAACTGTAGGAAAATCTTTCAATACATGATTCTTTCCTTTGTGAATTTTAAAAAATTAATCTGTCCTAAGCTTAAGTGTATCAAGTGCTTTAAAATTGTTTTTTACATTATTTTATCCTTCCTACTTTTGAAGCAAGAAATTTTTGTGACACTCTGCAATGAGTCTGTGCCTAGGGACACAGAGAATGACTTGGAAACTATCCAAAACAGGACCTCCTTCCATAAGAGATGGGTCACTATTAATTATAAATTGCATTTGTCATACAATGACTTGTCAAGGGCTATGACAGTTATTATCTATGTCATGCTACGTCTGTGTTATTCTCACATTTTGTAACATGACAGGTTGCAGAAATCATGTGCTCAAATTCATGAAGCAGCAAACTTTTATTGTGATATTTTTCTGCAATTACAGCTATGAATGTTTAAATCCTAAGAACATCTGATTCCCCAGAAGCATGATTCATTTGACAGATCTAATAACCAAAAAGTGTAAGATTTCACCAGACCTTGTAATTTTGTTTGTGGGATTTGGCAGGGAAGCTTCATGCATTGAATTTGGAGTCTATTGGTTATTCTACTTTAATAATTAAGTCCTAAAATGACAGAGGAGAAATAAAAAGTTTTAAGAAAAAGGTACAAATCAAGGCCTTAACCAAGGAAGACCATGGTGGATTTGTCAGGAGGTTTACAGCCTTTGTACTGCCCCACACAAAAATCCATCTTGGATTGTTTACAGAGGGATCAAGCCTTCACAGCTTCCCCATGGGCTGGATTAAAGGCAGCCCTAACCAAAATCTCACAGGCAGCAGCTTGGGCCTCTTCACACCCATCCTGATGCCCTGAGGGATAACCCCAGGACACCAAGGTATGAGAAGCTGAGGAAAATCGCTTACTGCTTTTCTCTAATAGGAAAGAAATATATGTCAGGGCTTTGTTTGATTGAGGCTCTTTTCCCTCCTTTATTAAGAGTTTGTAGGTCTTATACTGACATCCATATTCATGGGAGCTTTGCCTAAATAAAGTTTAAATATTGGCAAGTACTTCAGTCTTACAGAAGGATAGCGAAACATGCTTTGCCAGGGAAAAAAGTAAAACAAACTTTTCTCAGTATCATGATGAGCTCATCTCTGTCTGAGGGGAATTAAAAGTTATTCTGTTGATTTAAACAGAAGCAGGATCAGGTCCTTTTTATCAGGGACTGATACACAGCCCAGGAAAAAAACCAACTAGAGAATCTTATGAATATTTTAAGATTTCTTCTGAAATGTGTACCTATGAATAAAATGAGATGTTTCAGTGTTGAAAGAACTTATTACCTAAATTAAAAATAGATGGATCATTTATATATGCAAAAGTAAATATAAGGCAATCAAATTATTACATAAGAAAATCCTGCAAGGAATACCTGAACACCAAAGAACATATTTCACGCAACGTGACTTGGCAGCAGCATGGGAATTGAAAGAAGCTGGGGAAAGGAGAGAGATTCATTTCTCACACAACACTGTGCCTGAAACCCAGAGTTCAGGTTCTCCAGGCACACAAATCTGGGTGAGACTCAGGAGCACCATAGAACTTTTCCATTTGGTGAACCTCCCTCCTGTTTCCACAGAAGCCCAGGCCCTGAGGCCGTGTGGCTGCACTTCAACAACTTTTCTGAAAACTGATCATGGATTTATCTACCTGACCCCAGGAGACTGAAAACTTTCAACCAAAAGTCAAAGAGGAGAAGATCCAAAATTCTTTTTTGATTCACTGACTACTGTGAATCATCCTCCATGGATGTCAATGCCTGATACATCTCTCCACATAATGGAAAAAGTAAAATGATGTTCTAGGAAAACAGACAAAATCAGATTTGATGTCCACTTTTGGACTCAGATGGACTTGATGATCTTAAGGGACTTCTTCAGCCTAAATGATTCTATCATTTTATGATTCTGTTCTAAGGGATTTCCCCAATAATATAATCTTAGATTGCTTTGTAAAAACTAGTATCAAACCACCTTCAGCAGAAAATTTGTGAGATATCATTTCAGATGTCCCTATGGAGGCAAGGGCAAAGTTTCTTTCTTGTGAGAAAATACCAGTTTGGTTCAGGGATTCTAAATACACAGACAGAGGGATTAGTAGATGGTTCAGTCACTCAGACAGCAACCTATCATTTCAGTATTTACAAACTCTTCTTGCAAAGCTGAGTAATATGGTATTTAAAATTCTTCCTACATAAATAGTCGAGAGGGTTGTTATTTCTATTTGATTATGGGTAATATCTAGTCCCCATAGGAATTGGCAAAAATTACTCCACAGAACTACACTTGCAGCTACATGTTTAAAGGTGAGGATGAACAGTAACTGCTGAGAAATTTTGAGAGCTGGCAATGATTCAGTGCTCCATGAAGTCTGGCCTCATGCTCAGCAAAGAGAATTCTCTCTGGGTTATTTCTTCACATGTGATGTGGTGGAAGGAGCTGCAATTTCTGAGTCTGCTTCAAACTACTTCCAGCACAGCTCTCTCTCAAACATATGAAACTACCTAAATGATTTTATGAAACAAAGCCTCTTTTCATTCCAGCTGTCCAAAGCATTTACTACAACCAACTGAAATGATGAAATTCTAAAGTATAATGAGGAACCCTGAGAAAAGACTAAGCTAGGTGCCATGGTATTAGAAGGATCTTCTCAGGAATTGGCACAACATGTATAAATTTAACAGTCTGGAATGCAAACTGTTAGAATCCAGTAAGTTTAGTGTAAGATGGTGTCATTGTGGATTGTTTAAATCAACTTCAAAAGCCGTTAAAGCCTTAATGATTCTGAAAATAACACTTATTTTTCACTTTTGAAGGTTTAATCCTGTTACATGCCAAGAATTTCCTACATAATGAACCCAGAGATATTGTTTCTGGCTTCCACCTTCATAAGTTTTAATTTGAAAAGGGATATAGCAATAAATGTAGCTTGCAATTATACACTGTTAAAATACATGGAATTTCACTAGAAGAGTAGTAAGAAAGTAATCTTTCTATACTCCTTCAGAATCCTTCAGCAATACCATGCATTTATTCAATCATGGGCTATCATATAATACAATCTGGAGCTGGAACTACTGGATTGCAAATCTTACTACATCTTCACTGGGCCAAATTCACAGATGATAAATTAAAGGCTGCATTCAGCAAATCTTAATGATGCTAGCAATTTTTATTTTTGCATGTCTTCTCACTAATTTCAAATCCTTATTTATATAAATCTTTCCATTGCTCTCAGTTGTACTAACTGGGAGAGCAAGAGTTTCCAGTTTTAAAATTATTTGTGGGGATTTTTCATGAACAGATGTCATAGATTCTACTGACTAAATTAGCATTTATAGATTGTTTAAAGGGTATGTGTCAAATGATTTTTTGTTGGCAGCAGAATTATTTCTTATTGTTCTTTTGGGGAGGGAGGAGAGGGAAAGGGAGAGGGAAACAGGGAAGGGGGGTACTCCTCCATGTCCCTTCTCTAAAGAGCTTGAAATTTATGAGAGAAAAAGCAGCAGAAGCCAGAACATATGTCTACAATAAACAAGATCATGTATCATTACCACAGACAAGATAGACAAAGAAACAATAGGACTGTTTCAATCAAGACAGGAAATCCAATGCAAATGCCAGAAGTGAGATTTAACTCACCTAACTTTAGCTGTATATAAGTAAGGCATTTGGTCTTAGACACCTGGGCTGTTGCCATAGTCCATGGAGAGTGACAGATCCATGAAATGGGCCATTCATCCAACATATTTTAGGATGTGATGAGTCACTTTCTGCATGTGGTTGTGTCCATTGACTGCAGTAGGCACCTAGGTAACTGGTCTATATTTAGTCCTTAAATGCCTTTTAGATGACTAAATTAGGTAAGAGAACTCAGCCCAGCTGCTTTGCAAAGGTTAGGACATACATCAGGGTGGAGGTGAGTGTTAAGGAAGGATTTACGGACAATAAATTCACTTAGATCATCAGCACAAGAAACGAGTCATGAAATGGGAATGTTCTATCTTGGGTCAATAGATCAGAGATTAAATATATCAAGTATGTATTCCCACATCCCCTGCTTCCCCTTCCATTCTTGCCATTTAGAACTCATATTTAGGTTTTTAAAAGTGTTTTGCTTCTCCTTGCTGCTGTGTATAAGGAAATATAAAATGGGCTTTATACTGAGACAGCGAAACCAGCATGAAGGTGCTGCCAAACGATCAGAGCAGAAAGCTGAAGAATGTTTATTTTCTCTTTAGGCACAGTTTTATTGAAGACAATGCACAACAGCAGTAGGAAGATGATGTTCAAAAGTATTTCAAGTGGAAGCAAAAATCAGATAGTGGGAAAACAGTGAAAAGCAGAAAATACCAGAACTATGCTAGAAAAACATTATCTCTGACAGGCAACAATTTTCCAAAATGGCTGTTGATTTCACAGTCTCCATGCAGCTAACAAAACAATCACTGGATGTTTGTAAAACTTTTGATCAAAAATAATTCTTGGATGAAGTCTGCTAGAGCCCTTGCAGTCATAAGTTTTATGGAAGGAAAGTCTACGTAAACACAGGGAAGATGTGTGAAATCTGTTGTATATTTACAGGAAGAGAAAATAATACTCTAAGTTATATGCTGTTTTGTCAGCTGAGATTTATTTGTATTTTCATTATTTTGTTTTGTCTTTTTGTCACCAGTGCAGTTAAGAAATCTCTAGAAAAGGTAATCTAACTAAAAATTAAAATTATGTAGTTTAAAGGAAATAATTACTAATAACTACTGCTATAATTTTATTATATTAACAGTAGTTTAATAATACAATAATGTTTTGTGAAAATATGATATAAATAGTTCTCCCATTCACAGCAAGCAAAATCCATAATGCTACAATAATCAGCAAGGAGCCAGTCTTAGACACTATGGACTCAGCAAGAGAGAGATAAATCAAAGCAAAGAAGACTGCCAAACTTGTACATGACATTGAAATGAGCCTGGATACCCTTTGGGTCTTAAATCTATTTTTGTGCTTGCAGAAGCATCTCAATATTAGAACAGTTCCAATAAATCTCTCTTTTTACGTCAACCCATTAATATTGCTAAACAATAATAAACCTTATGTCAATCCATAAAATGCTACAGACAAAAGCCTCATAATTTTTTCCATTTTGGCTTTTCCCCTAGTGCTGATAAAAACATCTATCAACCAATCACTAAAGCCTGGATCCCTGGTAACAAACTTTCAGACAAACGTTGATGAGGGAAAAGCTTTGGTAGTCTGTGCTTTCTTGATCTTCTGTCACATTCAATTCAATTTCTAGATATGACTTCAAATTAGCCATAACAACTGAATATAATCTTCATAGCATTTATTTAGTCTCTGAAATTGTATGGACTAGTATTACAGTCAAGTTTGCCTAAGTTACTAGTGAAGTACTTCATCATGAAGTCCTTTGGTAGTTTCAGAACAGTGCTGGCACACTTCAGAAAAAATTACTATCATGACCCTTGAAAAACAGCCCATTTTCTTGTAGTTTAATTCTAGTCTGTGTGCTTGTGGCATGAATGGGGAATCTGAACTCCTTCTCCATACAAGCTGTGTTGCAAAAGTAAAAAAGAGCTCAGACTTCAGAGAAAGGATGCCTTAGTCCCTTAAATGTACTGTCACCTACAAAAGAAAATGGGAACAAGGCAAAATCTATCCTTTATCCCCACAAATTCATCAGTCCAGGGAAAAATAATCTTTGTTGTTGTTGGTCTTGTTCAGATTAAAATACTTGGAAAGAACCAGTTTCACAAGCAGCACTTTGATTTTAACTCACCCTGGAGCAGCCTTGGACACAGCCACTTCAAGGAATGGGCTGGGAAACACTCAGCTCTGAGCCCAGCTCTGCTGGATGCTGTGATTTGTAATGATCTGTCCTGCAGATTGGAGAGTTCTGTTGAGACACTCAAGGCAGCTTTACACAAAACAGACCAGGTATCAGACATAGTCTGGGACAATGCAGAGCTAGTCAGAAGAGGCTGATTTCATGTGGCATCAGCAGCCTTCTCTATGCCTTGATTAGCTCTTCAGCTGGCAGATAAAGTCTGCAATGGCTTTTAAAAGTGCTCAGCTTGGACTCATGTTTGTTAGTACCTGGTTTTGACTGTGCTATATATTGCTATACATGAGAAAGAGAGAAGAGTAATAAAATTGCATGCAAATATGTTAACATTATCAAAATCTTTTAATTACATAAAAGCAACCGGAAATAAAGGAATATAGGCACTGCAAAAGTACACATTATCATTTCTTTCTGCTGAGGGTGACAGTGTACTTCCTCAAGATCATCTTTATGTGTGGTGCAAGGATGTGAGTATGGAAGCCATGTCTCGTTTGCTTTTCCTTACCTGAGTTCATGTCCAGAGCTGAGCAATACATTTTCCAGGTGCTACCCAGAAGTATGTCCACTGAGGCAGCAATTCTCATCCATGTCCCAGATCTCTCAGTTCCAGTCAGCACTTCAGCAAGATTGCTGACCTCCACTTTCATCTCTCCTTTCATCCCAGACTTTTGGCATAAAATGTCTACAGATGTCTAATACCAAAGCACAGGCAGCAGATGGATCAATGCCATTTGGGCTAGCCATAATCTTCCTGGCTGGAAGAAAAGCTGTTCTTTTTGGGGTTTCACTCAGCTTTAGGTTCCTAAAGCAGCATCAGGGCTTCACAAACTGTTAAAAGGAAGAGTAGAATCAGCCTAACTGATTGGGACCCGAGGTGCAGGTAAGCCCAGGGAAATTTTCTTCATGCCCATCCAGCCTCACCAGGAGGCAGGCTCTGTATCACAGAGCTGATCTCTAAAGTTTTATACCCTTGCCATGTTAGATATTTTTAAGGGCCTTCTTTTTCTTGAGGTTGCCATAGGGACCTGCACACATAGCCTGAGAGGTTCTTCAGGGGCAGACCTTGGTACCCTGTGTGCTGGTGGCATCACCAAGTGTCAAAGAAATGTCACAACCACAGCAGCAGCCAAAGCAACAGTGCCAAAACCTGGGCTCCATTCACACCATGCAGTTTACATTAGCATCCAAGAAAGAAAGAAGAAAATACCTTCCTCTTTAGGAGGTTGAGGGCTTGCTAACTCATGCATAAGTAATTATAAATCATACTTTATTGAGATTCGTGAGAAGAAATGAAATACAAGTCATAACTTATGCCAAACATACTAGTTCCTGCCTAAGTATAGATCATGAATAAAATGTAGTTAGCTTTATTCAATTCCTTTTCAGCTACCTCCTAGAGATTTCCTGCAATATTTTCTATACACCAAATCAGATTTGTCCTAAACAGGAATACAGGACTGAGTCATCTAGTCCAGTTCTCTGTTATCACAGGCAACTACTTTTGGCAGGGCCAGTCAGTCTTCATTGTTCAAAATATTTTGAAGTTTTTGCCTCTTTTCCTCCTAGGAAAAAAACCCTTCAAAGATATATATACGTGTGATAGCAAAGTTTTGATTTCCCTGCATAAGCAAAGTTCTATTTTTTGTGTGTGGGCTTGTTGCCACAATATCTGATTGCTCTGGAATACTGTGGGTTAGGTACAAGTGTTCAGAGAAAACATGAGGAAAAACCATATGTACTCATTAGTGAAAAAGATCATACTGACAGATTGCTCTCCATATGTGGAATTTCTGTATTGTAACCTTGCTATTTACACGACACATGAAAAATGTGTCATTTTCTAATGAAAAATTTCACTTTATATAATATCTTACTAGTCACAAGACATGAAGAAGTTTATTTCATTTATATATATTTCATTGGAAGGGTCCTGCCATAAATTTAATGCTGTAGCATTAGTGTGTTTATTGATATAATTGCAAAACATGGACATCTCAATACTGGGGAAACTAACAGAAATTAAAGAGGTGAATAATTAGCCTATAATGCATGTAATGAAGCTCAGACAATTCTCCATACTTCAAAAGTTTACCTCCAGCAGTTTTATAATCTACTGTATGTGAGAAAAGGGAAGTATTTATTAGTCAGAGAAGTCAATTAAATCTTGCAATGCAAATGCCAGAATTTACTTATACTTAATTAAACTTTCCTGGGTATCTTTAATTAAATTAATAGTTTGCGAAATTTTAGCAATATTGAAATATTAGTCAAATAATTCCATCCATTTTCTTCCTTAAAATTTGAATATTTTTAGATGTTAAATATTTATGAAGAAAAGTGTAATTTAGAATAAAATAAGAAGATAGAGCAGAAGAGATTGCCATCCAGTAAGCAGATTACTCTTCCTTTAGGTCCATATTTTTTCTGTTTTGTTTAAGTACTCAGTTGTCCAGCAAAAAAATGTTAAGTGGAAATCTCTTAAAATAGGCATTTTCTTAAATTCTTAGAATAGAATCATATTCCTGTAATCTTTCCTTAGGCAGAACCTTAACGGGCTTGAACACAATCTGTTCCAAAACTCATGTAATCAGTGGAAACATTTCCACTTACTTCGGTGAATTTTGGAAAAGGGAATATCACAAAAAGTAGTAGGCTGCTATTTCATGTTTTCAGACAGTAAGTACATGACATTTTTGTAACTATGTCTGAAGTATTTTAAACTCCAGCACAGACTATTGCACACGATACTCAGAGACCTAAACTTTCTTTTTGAGAAGAAACTGAGATAGACTTACAAATCAAGGTTTTTCTTTTTTGGTTACTTTTTTATGAGAAAAGGCCAAGTGAAGTTTCATTGCTTTGCAGAACTGCTTATCTTCTGGTAGTGATTTTCCTTCATGGGGAACTCAAGTATACCATAGGGACATGGAGAAATACATCTGTTTCCACACTGAAACTATTGGCAATGATAAATTATTAAGTATTTTGGGGAGAAACACAGAATATAATGGATGTGTTACAGTATTTTTCCATAATGACGAAATCAGAAATGTAACTGGCTTATAAGTTTGATTATCAGTCTTTTAAAATCTAAACCTAGCTTTCTTTCAGTGGACAGCAATTTTGCAAAGTTTGTGCGTTTTTACTTTTCTTTTCTTTGCATTTAATGTCCCCAGATAACAAAAATAGTATTAAAAAGCAACTGCACTGAAAGGTGATTTCATGTAATTCCCAGTAGGGTTCTCAGATAAATATCTAAAGGGTATCAAGGATAATTTTGCCACATTACTTCATCTAACACAGTATACATCCAATGCAAATTTTTTTTTTCTGAATGAATACATATATCTGTGTAATAAATCATTTTCTGATATTAGTGAGTAAGATTTTATGGTGCCATTAATTATGTAGTTTAGCTGGAGGCACTTTTGCATGAGTTCTAGAGAGATCTGTGGCAACAGTGAGTAAATCTATTAATCATATGCAGATATTATTTGTAAGGAACATGCTAACAATTCCAAATTTTATACATAACATTCCAAAAGAACTTGACATGTACTTTTACTTTCAGCCTCTTGTTTTGTTTTTTTGTTTGAATTAATATTCCTTGACAATAGCAAGAGTTCACTGCATGAAATGAAGCCAAAGGAACTCTGCTTGTAGGAATTACTACATCCCATTTATCACTTCTATCAATGTACCTTTACTGGTATTTACTGATTTAGAAATAGAGTTGGTTCTTAGTAAAAACATCTTTGTTGAGCACAGTGATGACAGCAATGACAGCAGCAGAAAACAAAAGCGATATCACAGCTCACTTGCAGAAGTCACAGAATACCTCATGAAATGGGAAGACTCAGGTCTTGGTTTTTTGTTTGTTTGTTTTTAAATTTTACTTCTGAGCTGTTAATACTTTAGGCTATGAAAACCCCCTATCTTTCATGTTTAGTTATCTGACTCTACCTCCTAAGCTGGCCTTGAGAAGCTATTGATATCTTACTAGATGCTATTGGCACCTTACTATTTGCTAACAACAAATTACTAACTAAACATATTCAAAAGGCTTTTTGATCTTGCTAGTTATGAAATAATATTTAAGTTCTTTATGCAGCCTCATGAAAATTTACTGGGGTTTTATTTAAATATAGACATTGATTTCTCTGACAGAGAAAAAAGTAGGTTGGGGTGTCAGATGGAATTTTGTCTACTTTGGCCTAAGAACTGCACTTATTTTAAGAGGACAACACTGAAGCCACACTCAGGCTTTTTGGCACAGAAATCAGAGGAAAAACAAACAAACAAACAAAAAAAAAATCCCAGAAATAAAATAACTCTGGTAGATTAATTCTTTTCTATCTACACCAAAGAAAGGCAGAGAATTAAGTGTGAGACAGTCCATCCAGAGTTTCTACTTCTGCTGCTGTTTGAAGGAGGAAATGGATGCTTGGATGACCAAAAGAGTGGTTCTGCCCAGAAGGGTCACCTTTACTCATCACTGCAACTCCTATTGCTCTATAACACAGGTAGCCTGGGTGATATTACCCTGGGAAAGCAGGCAGGCAGGGAGGGTAAGAGTATTTCACACAAGCTGGCTGCTTTTGCATGTCTTTTATCTTGCTGGATCAGCTCTCAAGTGTCTGATATGTATGTGTGGTTTCTTTAACATCCTCTTTTGTAGCTAGTACTAATTCGGTCTTAGTAATGTTTTGTTTGGCTGCAATTCTCTTTAAACAAAGACTTTCAGGAAACCCCTCCAAGCAGCTGCTGTGCTCTAAGACCTTCAGCTAACAGACTCAGAATCCCAGACAAAGTCCTTTTATTTGATTATTTTAAAATAATTGTGAAAACCCGGTATCTGACAAAGCTGTATCTAGTGTGGGCTTGAGATAAGAACAGGACTCGATGTGTCTGATGACGTTCAACAGTTAAATTTTTACTGAGAAGTTAATGCCTTGGGTAATTCCAAGGCTGTAAAATACAAGGATTCTGTCTGTCATCGCTTTTACTTGGTACCACTGAAGTTGAGAGAAATAATTGTGACCTAACTTGGCTCTACTCCTTACAATGAAGGCTCATGAGATACTTAGCTTCTCACACATTTCTGTGCATTTGGATCATCCAGGGCTCAAAGTTTTTATTCTGACTCTGAGTTATTGGGTCTTACATATTCAGTCCAGGTCCCTAAGAGTACTTGGACTTTCTGAAGGAACCTATTACTTTAAAGAAGTGTGTTATCCCCTTGTAAATATGTATAGTAATCTAAAAAATTGTAAATAGTGATGAATATGTGTTGGCACATAACACAGGAAGCGCAGTGGCTGTCTCTTAGTGATAAAATTCAGTATCGACAATATTTCTCACACAGACACCCAGACAAAGAAAGAAGTCTGTGTAACTGTGTCAAGCCTAGAGGAAATACTTGGGTTTAAATCTGAATTTAGATCACAAAAGATCTATTTAAAAAGCCACAAGGTATATGCTACAAAAAGTAAGATGTTGGCATATAGGCATTAGAAATGTCCACTGAATGATAAGAAGGTCATTTTCTGGAGAATGGTGTCTTGCAGCTTGTACAGTTACCACAGTAACATTTTAGTTTTGCTCAGAGAGTCTCCGCATAGTAAAGAAAGGGAGAAAATAAAATTGATTTTTTTTTCCCTATGTTGGAGGTTTTTTTCATGAAAAAGAGACCTTTCAGACCTTAACCATATTTCTCAGAATTCAGTGGAATTATTTTTGGAAAACCAGCAGGATTTTTTCATTGCTTTTAGACAAGGGGCAAACAAGAAATTGTATTTTCTTATTATTATCAACTCTTTTGTGTATTTGTAAGGAAGACATATTATATTATTTTGAAAACATGAGGCATTGAACAAATTCTATATATTGACAGCAGTCAATCACATCAATTGCTATCAATTACACTTATGATTGAATTAATTTACCATCTCACTGTGACCATTATGGAGAAATATAAGTTATTCCTCCAGACGAAATTGAAGAAACTTCTAATTATTGGCTTGAATTTGAAATTCCCCCCATATCCCTCTCCCTAATTTTTGAACTTTTGGCTGCTTAGTTTTATTGAAGGAGTAGGGCTAGTATGTGAGGGCAAAAGTAATAGCTGTCTGCCTGGAAAAATTCAGACAAGGACCAGATCTTCATCTGGTGTTAATGAATCTAGAGGTTTCAGTTTCATAGGAAAAAACGTTATATTAACCAGATGAGGATTTGGCTCATGGAATTTTGTACATTAACTTGTCATCCATTTTCTGAAAGTTCCCTAAATGTTTCTGTCAATCCTCAAGATCTCCACAATCAGCTTCTTCTGGACTATTTGAATGTGCTTGCTCCTTGGGCTTTACTTGAGAGAAAGATCTGTAATAAGCTGGGGACATTACCCTTAAATTTAATAGCATAATGAACTTAAGAATCACCCAAAGCATCAACAGACAACTTTGTGGAAGAGTACCCTCCACTCTTAACAACCCACATTTAATGCTTATGCAGAAGGAAAGGGAGAAGATAGTTGTGCAGCAACTTTGTTCCTTTTCTTTTCCCTCGAGAAAAACGAGCCCGTTGAAGACTCTCTCCCCAAAGCTGTTACAGATTTCCAACGTGTTTTGGCTGCAGCAATTCCCAGCAGATCTCTCATGCAGCCAAAGCATATCTAGAGCCCAGTAGTGCTCCAACCTGATCTGTTCACCCCATATTCCAAAGTGAGGAGGTAGAAGAGATGCCACAAGCCCATTAAGCTGCTCTGTTCCTCTGTGGATCTCACTGAAAACCAGTATAAAGTCCCCATTACCATTATGAGCCCTGCACTTCTGGAGTAACTCAAACACTATGGACCACAGAAGATCCACCTCACAAAGGCTACAGTGGTGACAAATGGTAAATGTCAGCAAAGAATCATGACTCCAAACATCAATTCAAGAGGTGTTTATGAAAGAGATTCTTCTTAGTGACTTTATCACTCACTTACAAGCTCAACATCAGAGTTTTCAAGCTAGTAGCACAGAACTGGATGACAAGGATGAATTTAAGGAATTTATCAAGGTTCTCACCTTATGTGTAGTTACAACACTTATTCAGATAATTTAAAAAATAGATGGAACTTTAAAATAATTATAGAAATCAAAACCAGTAAGTGTATAATTTTAGATTCTAAAATGCAGATTAGTCAGAGTTTACAAGGTCCTTATTGATTTTCTGTATTATATATTTTTTATACCTTTATTAAATATCTTCAGAACCATGTTTTATATGGTTCTGGAGGAATATGATGTATCTGCATAGTTTCTATGCAAAGCACATGATCAGGTAAATTTTTTAAGTACTGAAATTATTAATGCTATAAACAATTTGCAATCTATGCCAAAGTATATCATTACTTAGAGGAAGGTACAAAATAGCCTAGATACAGATAATTAATTTTAATCTCTCACAAACAGTGATTACAGAAAAAAATATGCCAGTAGTTCCTTTTTGGCAGGAAAGTACTGAAGAATTAGGGGAGAGAAAGCAAAATGCAAGTGTCTGGAAAAAAAAGGGGGGAAAAAAGCCCTCCATCTTTCTATTGAAAAATGGAATAGCCACAGACAAGAAGTGTCTGAGAGGAAGGAGGCATTTTCCTTTAAATGGCAAATCAGCTTGTTGAATAAAATGAACTGGCAAGATGTTGTGTTCATGCCTTCCACTGGAGGCCCTTTTCCAGGGACCATTTGTGTGAGTACAAACAGATTTCCACAGCACATGTTGAAAACCCTGGTGATCTACTGCTTGTTACATCGACTACAGCAGCGGACAGTAGCTCCTAGCCAAAACCACAGCAGATACCTCAGACCCTGCCTGGCTGTCCACACACCTGCCCATAGCCTGAGTGGCTTAATAAAGTGAACAGCTAAGGTAGCAAAAAGGTTGCAATCAAAACACAAATGCCTTTCCGTTACACTCAACAGCATTATTTTAACCATGGGGGGTTTTGGTACCTCTCACCTACAGTTCTTTTAAGCATCCTGTGTATACAAGTGGAGCCCCAGATGCCACAGCAAAATTAGATGCTCTCCACCTGTCCTGTGCTTTGGGTTACTTCCCTTTTCACTGACTTCCATTTATGTTCCCTTGGACACAGTGTTTGAGACCCCAGTGTAATGTAGATTGTTCTCTCTGGACAGCATCTTGAGCGTGTTAGTGTTATTCCTCTTCTCTGCACCAAAACCACCAGTGGCCATGTGAAGCATCTTTGTGGTGATCTAATTGCTGTTGCCTGCTTTTCCTAGGGCTGAGTCCTTGCATTGTGTGAAAGCAACTCCCTCTCTTCCTCTTAAAACAACTAACTGCTGGGTGGCTCCCTCCTCATTTTTTACCACTGAGGATCCGTCAGGGCTGCTGGAACACTGAAAAGATTGCATAAAGCTACTGTTATAAAATATATTTTCTTTGGAATGCTTTCTGGTGTCTCTTTCAGTGGAAAACATGGCACTAAGGCAAATGACAGACCTGGGCAGAAGGGCCAGTTCAAGTCCAAAGACTCCAGTAACTCTCCAGTCGCTGCTTATCTGGGGACCAAAGGCAGCTACAGCCCCAACACGTCCATGGTGCCTGAGCATCTGAGGTTAGGCTGGATGACTTCAGGCTTTGTTGCTCAGGCTGCACATGTCTACAACATCAACTTCTTCATCTCCACCTTTTACCAGCGTTTCTGCTGGACCACAGAGATATCAAAACACTTTACAGGAGTTTTTATAGTAGGAATATGATTTTAGAGAGAAAATTGGAGCAAAAGGTGGGCTATTAAAGCATGTAAAGGTCTCTCTCCCAGTCTCATGTCCTACACCAATGTCCTGCCCTCTTTGCCTTACTCAACAAACACATGGAGCCCCAAAGGAGATGATCCTCCCTCTTCCACTGGGATTATCCAGAGAGGGGAACACGTGCATTAGAGTCTGTCAGGCTTTCATCCTTCCTTGGGAAAAATGCACCTTTCCTTTAAGCTTTACTTTGTCTTGTGCACAGATGCCACAAAAATGGCATCCCAACCTATCTGCCTAAAAATGCTACATCATCCAGGAGGGCATTTGTACAGAGGGACAGGGGAAGGCCACAATGCTTTCAGTCTGTTAGGTGAAGGGCTGGCTTACTTCTGGCAACAGTGAAGATTACAGTCTGTGTCTTATTCTGACCACTAAACATCACTGCTTTTGGCCAAGTGCTTAAAGCAGCCAGAATCTTTCACCAAAACTCCTATTTCTTCCCCAAGTTTCCATGTAAGGGGTTCACACGTCTTTTGCTCATTTCAGAGGGTGGGGTAAATTCCTCAGGGCAGTCAGTGATTCCACTAGCACGGACTGGTGCTGTTTGCACGATGGATTGCCAACAGCAAAGCCCTGAGAGCGATGAGAAAGAGCCCAAACGTCACAAGGCTGCCTAAACATTTTTAAAATAACAATAAAATTTAAAATAACATTTTAAAATAACAAAGGGAAGCTCTTTTCATTTCAGTTCAGATGTTGGAAATTTAGATTAATTTCTTTTCCACTCCTTTTCCACTGTCTTGCAGTCTGGAAATATTTTGTAGACATGAAAGCTGAGATTTACACACTTCCTAGTGCCAGTACATTGCAGTTTCTACCAAATTTCATTATAAGACCCTGAGAGCTGGTAGCATCATGCAAATTTCACTCAAAAAATTACTTGGAGTTGGCAAATAAAGCTAAGGTAATTAACTCAGTAGAGCATTTCTTACTATTCTTAAATAATTTAAATATTTTACATACATAATAGACCATGTTTTAAGAGATGCAAGGCTTAACATGATTGCTACAGTGTTTGAAAGTGAAAACGTGGTTGATTTGATCCTGAATCTCTTGCCATGTGTGTGTTATCAAGTGGCTAGTACATATACAAACCCTATTTTCATGTGAAACATAAATTGTACGCCCATAAAAATGCAGTAGCAAATCATGAGACAGTTTCAGAAAACAAGGTAGGTTTCCTCAGTGTTGTAAAGGCAGCAACTGGACCCTTTTCACTTCTGAGCCAATGTATTCACATTTGTAAACAGTATTACATACAGAAAAGTGTTCTTTTTCTACATAATTCTGGAACTGAAAGCTGTTGTTCATAGTAGCAACAGTACTTTTTTTGTGCTGAAATTTGATTATGTGATTTTTCTCTTCTCTTTATTCACACTTTCCACAAACACAGATTTCCCATCACTACTTCAAATTTGCTTTGGACCATGTTTTGGACCACTCAAAAAACCCCCAAACACCCAATTTTTCTCAACTCTGTTCATTGAAAAGTCCCAGAAAAATCTTGTTATCGCCTTCTTAGTTTTAAACAATCTGTTTCAGCGTTGGTCCAAATAAAACAAGCTTCCATTAAGTGGCACCAGCCTCTATTAAAATGCCATTGGGCAGCACTGAATCTTCACGCCTGTTCCACTGGAAGATTTGTCAGCTTTTTAAAAACTCCTCTGAATTTCAAGTTTCCAGTTTTAATGGTTTCATTGTGGCTCTCGTTTGAATCTTTGTCACCCTCTAGTGTCATGTCAATGGAAGCCATCAGCAAAAAAAGGCAAGTTGCAGGGTGTGGAGCATCTGAGAGCTCTCCACGCAGACCGAGGGCTGCAGAAACAACCAGAGCACAGACAATGGATGCAGCGAGTGCAGCCGTGCAAGTACAAAGAGCCCAGAGTCAGCTGTTGGTGCGGATTAGAGGCGATAACCATCTGTCCCAGCGAGGCCCCAGGGAGGTGGCTGCACTGCATTTTGTGCAGCTGTGTCACAGCGCGGGTGCGCTGCTGCCGAGCACGAGTGGCTGTGACACTCCGCACAGCGCCCGTCAAATCTCCCAGCCGGGCTCCGCGGGGGCTCCCAACGACAGGTCTGAAAAGCAAATGGTGTTTTGGTTGAAAGGCAGTGGCATCACATCCACACCCTGTGATTGTGTCCAGCACAGGATCTGCTGGATGCCACGGACTGCAACTTTGCTGAACATTCCCCTCCCAGCACAGGATAATGCTGTTCAGTTTATTTTTGGTGAAAGCAAATAAAACATGACTCCTACTACCCTTTCCTCACAGTTTTCCACAATTGCAAGAATGAAACAACCTTCCTTATGTGTATTAGCACGTTTGTTTTCTTTCCTCCATTCCTTGCCTTCAACCCTGCCATCATCAAAATCACCTGAACTCTCAGTTTTCGATACCACCATTGTCTTCTCCCAAATCTGTAGCTCCATCTGTCCCCCTCCGCTGCTAACTAGACCCATGTTCTGTGTTTTGGTTTGGGTTGGTTGTTTTTGCATTCTTCTTTTTCTTCCACCTGCCTTCTTTAGTGTTGCAGTGGGCTTACTCATGTGCCCTTTTTGTTTCCAGAATACATCTTCTAATACTGCTCTCAGAGAGGACACCCAGGAAGTACATCTGGAACCTGCTCTTGTGAAATGCTATCAGAAGAAGGGCTAAGTCTTGCTTGGTGGGCAAGAGGGAGGGAACAGGTGGGCATGGCTTAGATAGATACCATCCATAGGTGGCCATGGCAGTCAGGAAGAGGGCAAGGGGGTGTAGGAGGTGGAGGTTTAGCAGCAGTTGGACGGGCAGAGCAGGAGGAGTGGAAGCTAGGGCAGGAGTTCTGGCAGGGGAGTTAGGAAGGGACAGGTCAGAGGCTAAACAGAGCAGGGTGCTCCTCACTGGAAGCCCTGTGGTCATTGCAGGGCTGCAGGATGAGGGTTGGGAAGCAATAAGGAATGGGAGGCTTTCCAGTGGAAAATGGAGTTGTGTGTAGAAATATTTGGATGAAAGGAGCAGAGGGTTTTGTAGTATTTGCAGGCTTTGGCAATGAGATCCAGAAGGAGTGGGAAGCTCAGGAGTCTTATTCAGGAATCAAAGGGATTGGTATGAGCATTGCCTCCTGGGATCTCACCTGCACAGCTCTTTGTTCAGAAGCAGAGATATGCACAAAGCTGTCTGCAGCAAAACTGCCTGGTGCAACCAGAAATGGGATGGACCTGCTGCACTGCTGTGTCAGGAGCCATTCCAGGGTCTTGCACCCCTCTTCCCTCCCTGGAAACCCTTCTCAAAGCAGATAACATATGGATGACAGACCCACAAAGGCACAGACTCTGTCTTCATCACAGTTAGATCCATTTGATTTCGAGAGTCTGCATGGAAATGAATGTATTTTAATTTGTATTTTGGTAAGCTCCATTAAACCTCAGTAATCATTATTAATCAGAGGGAATAAGAATTCTGTTTTCTGCAGGGTGATTGTGCACATTGCAAAACTGCCCAGAACTGAGCTCACCTAGCAGCCTCTGCCATAAATAAAGTCAGGATCAAGGGGCATGAGCCCCTTCCTTGTAGGGAACCTGGATTCCCCAGTGCAACCCTGTCCTTTCTGTAATCAAACTTAATTCTTCAGTTAAAATACTAGAATTGTACAAAGCTTCACATCCAGGGAGATAACCATCCCAATAATTTCAATGTGATCCTGGGTTGCAGTGTGGAGGATTTTTGTTGTTTTTAAAATCTGTCCTTAAATGGCACACAGCTTTCCTGTTTGCCACTATTTGCCACATTTCATCACAGAAATTTTCTACTGCTCAGTGCTATAGTTTGTCCAGCACTTTGTGATACTCCAGATGAAAGAAAAAGAAAAAAAAAAGAAAAACCTTATGCCATTTAAAATAAGCACCTTGGGAAATCTGAAAAATAAGGATTATCCCACACAGAATAAATTACCATATAAAAACTGTGTTTCTCTGGCCTGGAAAATGGTTTCTTTAATATATCCCATGGTTAAATGGTTTAATGGTTGATTAAATAGATATTTAATGATTAAGCACAAGTATATTTTTGGATTTTGATTTCTAGGAACACAAGCAACATTTAGTTAATCCACATCTGGTATGCAGTACAAAATGCTGTATGTTTTATTCAGAGTCATGCCAAAGTTTTAAGTGATCAACAGAAATGGTGTCTACAAGCTGAATATACAAGAGCATAAAGTATAATGAGAAAAGACAGGAGTTTTGAGAGACCAAACACATCATTGAGATAAAATTGATATACTGAAGTTCAGGGCTCTGGGAGCTGAGTACTTGATTCAGATTTGGGGACTTCTTATAAGGCAATTGATACTTTGCAGACTCAGACCTACAGAGAAAGAAGTGTCAATTATTTTCAAGACGTAGTTGAAGCTCCTGCCTTTAGCAATCTGATGAAACCTTGGCACATGAATGGGTTAGAATTTCCCACAGTATTATATTAATCCCTCTGTTGTTTACACAGCACTTATTTTAAAATGGTAAACTGATATGTAAATCACAAGGATCAACAGCAGGATTTTTTTGGCCACGAGCATTCAAGAAAAATATCACGCTACGATGTGTTTCAGAAACATAAAATCTAACTATGACAGAAAAAGTATGAGTTTACTATGTGTGAATTGCAGTAAGAGGTGGTGCTGATAGCATCAGCTATGAGTAAGTTTGTCTGGCACTTTCTGGGATAATACCCTACATTGTCTTGCTGTAACTTCACAGTGCTTTAACAGTTTGTTCTTTTACCATTACCACGGGTTTGTGCCTTTTCACAACCCCTTTTCTCTGAACAGCTGCAGCACTTCACATCTTGGAAAATGTGAAATTTGTAAGGGGGCAATTTCTGTGCAATGAATATGTCCATCCTTATGTTCAGTGAAAAGCACATCAAGTTTGACCAGGGTCTTAGTCCTTGGAAAATCTCTTCATCGGTGCTCAGAAGGGACTCACTTGGACTTTGCACCTGAGATTCCAAAGGGTGCAAAACTTCTCTCAGCTTTTCCAAACTACAGTTGATGCTTTGAGATTTTATGTATCAGGAGCAAGAGATTGTTTCTCCTGGGGTTTTATTTTTTTCTTTTTGTTACAGCTAGAGGACAAAGCTGCCTGACAGAAATGCAAGGTACAAATGGGTGTGAAGCTAAAGCATAAAGTAACTGATGAGAAAACCTGGTAGAAAAAGAAACTGTAAGCTTATGGAAAGAGAGAAAAACTGGATCAAGAATTTATAACAGGCAGACTGTAGAATTCAGAGGCCAGGGAGGAGAGAGGGAAGAAGGAATGACTAGACAAGGAACTTAGTGGGGATATCAGGATGGGAGCCAGGGATTGTGATGGGAGAGGCCATGAAAATCACTGAACAAATTATAAATCTCTGGAAAGAAATTATTTGTAAGTGCATAGCAGTACTTGTTAGTCACTTTCTAATTTTTCAGAATGTATCAGTGCTCATTGCATTCTCCCACATTCCTCTGCATCTCTGCAGTCACGTCTCTCCTAGGTCACGTATTCAACTCTGAAATTCAAGTAACCATGGACACGTTCAAACTTTTTTATTTCTGTTTTACACTCAAATTTACCCTTTGGCCAAAGGAAAATACACTGGGTCAGGGTCCAGGAACTGTTAGTTCTAGCTTCATATGGGACTGACTCATGACTTTTTACACTTCACTGTCTTTGTTACTGTGTCTTTTCATCAGCAACTCGGCCATGGTAGAGCTAATATTGTTTTGTATATTTATCATGTGCAAATACACCCTGCAGAGATGTGTCACAGGATTTATATTATTGCAGAACATACTACCACTCAAAAAAGGCAATATGACAATGCATCTTATTGGAACCAGATTCTCAAATAATTACTTTTAAAACTTTTTGTCTGTGTACATAATGCTTTTATCCTAGAAACAATGACACAGCAAAACCTCTAGCTTGCAAGACAGGAGCATTGTGAACTGTATTTGTAGTCCAAAGGTTTGGCTAAGGCAGGTGAACATGGAAAGGCTACACAACAATATCCTAAACAGACAAGAGCCTAAGTGAAAAGACCTGGCAGGACTGTGCTCTCAGTGTGTAACTTGGACAGCACTGGAAATCACAGCATTCTGGTTCCCATCCCTCTGCTTTAATAACTAATTACGTCACATTGCCCTCTCCATTTTTTTTTTTTTTTTACGATGCATCCCCTCAAGAATTTTGGCTAATTTCTGGTTTATGTTAGCAGAGTTGCCAGCTTCACTTGGCTTTCTATCACCTTTACACCACAGCCAAGTATTTCCCCCCATCACCAAGCATCACAGTACTCCATGAGGCAGACATGGTGTGTCTGTGCTGCTTGGTCTTCCAGCTTTCTCCCCTCCAGGCAGGAAATTAGTGTGTTTAAAATCTAACATGTTTAAAATCCCACTAGCATTGCCTTAATCCTTTTTTTTTTCTTTTTTTTTTTTTGGTAGCAGACTAAGTTTAGAGTAAGACAAGTAAATTAATTTTTACTAGTTAAATTGAAAATAGTGGCTCTGCTGTGACAATAGCAGCAGGGGAAATCCCAGTTGGTCTTCTGGAACGTTTCAGGCTTCCTGCTTTACTGTGTCTGCTGCAGTATCCCCCCTTACATAACTCAGCAGGCAGCACTAACACACTCATCTAAGCAGGCACATTGCCAAAAATATTTGGTCTATTGAATTCTCATGGTACACAGACTGAAGACTTTTGTGACTCTCCTCCACATGAACTTCAGCTTTAAATGGCAAAGGAGTGTCTGCACTCTTCTCCCTTGAGAAACCCAACTTTACTTTTATGAGGCCATCAATATTAATGTTCATGCAGCATTCCAAAAAGCCATTTCCCCCTTCCTCTTCCACTGCCAAACATGAACAATGAAGCAACTTTGTAATCAATGTCATATTTAAACTATTTATTGTTTCTTTCTCCCCCTTGCCCCTTCTCTTTTCCTACATTTGTAAGGGGTGTAATTTTTCTTTTTTCTGGCTGCTGAACCCTATCTTTACTTTTCTTTCTAATATTTCCCTTGTTTATGTGGCCCACTTTGCTTTGGGCTCTCATCAAGTCCCTCTGTAGCATGCAGTCACATAGTTATACAGTGTACCTATAATGCTGTAATTGTTACATACATGCCAGAGGTCAAATCCCAAATGTTTTGGGTTTTGAGAAGAGAGACAGGGGAGGAGCTGAACAGACTGAAGTGTGTGCACTCAAGAACTGGGGATTTGGGAAGGTGCACATTCCATGTAATTCCTTCCAGCAACACAATACTTAGTGCAACACAGCCACTCACCAGAGCAGAGTTGCTGAATGGTCCTTCTCTTCTGAGCTATAGGTGCTTCTCAGACAAAGATGTGTTTTTCAGGGAAGAGTTCCTAGATTTTATTCAAGCACAGCTTGTGTTTCACTGGAGATTGACTCATCTGTAGGGCTAACAACAGGAACGTCTCCCTTTTTTGTGTCTCCAGTTTTAACTGCAATTGTTTTTCAGATAATCCTTATTTTAAGAAGTAGGCAAACAGAGAGAGCTGTTTACCTTCACACAACACTTTTAAAGGAACCTACAAAATTCAGAAATTAAGCTATGTGTTCCTGAGTGCTCATTCAATGCCCATCTAATGACTTTTGTGTAAATATAGTTATTGAACTCATTGTGCTGCAACTGCCTCACATCAGCTGGGAAGTAAGAGCAGTTGACAGCCAACTTGTGTCAGCAAGCTGGGGAAGGGCCTTGGTCCAGGCCATATTATGAAGGCATGTCTCTGTAGTCAGGTGGAGACAGTTGTGGAATAGCTTAGCTCATTTTCTAAGGTGCAAAATGGAAGATAGTTCAATCCAAAAGCTGTTTGGACACGCTGTTGTGGAACGGAGCCCAAGCTAATAGAGGCAGGTTATTCTTTTACATAAGTTGGCTGGTCCCTTATTTGGTGAGGTATATATGCTAAAGCTTGAAATAACACAGTTCAGCCATTAATATGAATGTTGGTTTCTAGACAAAGGCTGCTTAGAAAGACAGTCTTTCTTTTTCATGTTCATCCTTCTGAAGTTCCCAGAAAACTAGTGCAGGATATATTATGCTTGCATGACAGAAATAAAGGAAAAGTTAAGGAGCTAAACCTCTTAATAGTTTGTTTCTCTTTCATATTCATAGCATCTTTCACTCTGCAGGAACAAGTGAAAGGAGAGAACTACTACCATTCCATTAAAAAATTGCCCCTTCTTCTCTTGTAACTAGGTAATGTATACATTAATTTTAATTTATAGTGGTAATATATGCCACAATACATTTGGGGTTTATAATTTTTAAAGTTAAATATTACAGTTAAATATTTTTTTCCCATTGAAAGTCTCATTATAGCTATCAAATGTATTATTAGAAGATCTTAACCTTAAATTGAAATGCTTGGTGACAGCATATCACAGCCTTATAAAAGTCTTTTCAGAGATTTTGATGATATTGCACTTCTGTTTCCCATTCTACACACACTACAGTTTAACAGATTCATATGTAATAAGGTTTATGGCTTTACTATGTCATTAACAATACCAGATGACCTCTCTGTGTCAGAGGTAAGCCATTTCATATACCATCCTACTCTTACTCTGCTGTCATAACTAAGTACTTAATCAGCTAGAAGTCTCAGCAATAACTTACTAATTGCTAAAAATCTGTAAAAATATAAGTAACCCTCAGGACTTAGCTTGGATGTAGTTCTGAACCACTGTATCTAAAATGGTTTCTGGATTGTCTGGAACTTCATGGTTCCCTGCACTGATTGTGCACATATTTATCTTAATTAGGCATTGCAACCTGTACCTCATAGAGCCTATCCTTCATTTGTCCACAGTAGAGGTTAACTCCAAAAAAGAGGAAATGCTATGCAGAAATACATAATGGGAAAACACTGATACTTAGGCTGTAGGAGCTGTTTTCACTGAAGAGTTAAACTGTAACCTACATTAACTCCTTTCATGCTGTCTTGAGCAAAAGCACCTGCCCAAAACATGCACAGACATATCCCTTTAACTCAAGCTAGCTCTGTAGGAAAGACAACGGGACTGCAGTGCTGCTAAGACCTGAATGCTCCCTGTCTCCTGTGGCACTCCCATGCAGGGAGACAGAACCATTGAAAGTTGATAAGTCACATATTGTAGGTCAGGATGGGAGAAATCCTGTGGCAGGGCCTATTTGTGCCTCTTGCCTGTAGAAGGAATGCAGTTCTGTCTGTTGGGTATTGGAGCTACCTTGGGCCAGATCCACTGGCTTACAAATCACAAAGCCCAGCTGGAATGTATCCCATTGTGAAGTAATGGTCAAGATTTTAGTGAAAAAATTCTCCATGTTTTCTTAGGATAATCACAACTTTTGACTGAGATTTGACTGCTATAAATGAGAGGGGTACAACTGAACAGGACAACTGATAAACTCCTTTCTTAGATGAACCCAACCCACCATTTCCTCAGGCCTATGGATTTCAGTCCCCTCTCACAACAGAGCTCCCTGTCTATCTCTCATAAACAGCTGACAATCACATTTGTTTATACTTGACTGAGGTACAGTTTAGCTCTTTATCTAATGTTCTTTTGTCTCTGTGGGCTTTTTCAAATCTCTGTAGACCAGGAGCTGCTGCTGAGACAGTGGCTACTGTTCCATGGCAACTACAAATAAAAAATTACTCCCTTATTTTAATTTCAAACCTGTCTGCAAGAGGCATTTCAGGGAGCCCAGTTCTTACACTGTGACAGAAAGAAGAGAATCCCTCCCTCCCATTTTTTCCATGCCACTAATGATTTCATAACCACTGTTATTTCATATCCCAAGTAGATGTTTCTCATCCAAGTTAAATTATGCCATCTCTATTTAGTTCCATCTTTCATAGTAGCCATACCTTATCTTTAAACTTATTGCCATCATTACTATCTTTTTCAGTTCTACAATTTTTTTTAAATAAGCCCAAAAAGAACAACGCACAATTTTCAAAATATGGGTCAGATTTATAACTCTGGATCTGCAAATTGAATTGTGCTTACAATTGTATCCTGATTTCTGCTTTATTAATTATTTTCTTCTGCGAATACTTTGGGGTTTTGTTTGTTTCCCATTGCTGAATATTAATCCGACATTTGCATACAGTATATCCCAAAGAACTCAGACATCTCCTTCTGTAGTTGTTATAACCTATTTAAAGCTGCACTTGCATAAGTATAATGAGGCTTTTTTCTCCTTATGGATATTATTCTGTATTTAACACTGAATATCTTCCACCATTTATTGCCGAATTGCTTTGTCTTGAGAGAACATCCTTCATCCCATCACAAGTGGCTCTTGGTTTGCATCATCTGCTGATCTTATGACCTCACTATTTACTTCTTTTCTAAAACATTCAAAATATAAAGTAGCCCAGGAGTGACCATGAGATCTTGGAGAAAATCTACGAGTAAACCCCTGTCATTGTGAAAATGGAAAGCTACACTTTCATTCCCAAACCTGATTTCTGAAGGTTTTCTTTCAGTTGCATATGGGCACCTAAGGAAAGCTACTTTATCTCATGCTTGCTCTCTTCAGCATGCTTTAATGAAGTTTCTTTGCTCAAAGGTTTAGGAAATCTATCTATGGTGTATCATCCATAATGTATCATCCAAAAGCATTCTTATTCTCTTGCACACTGAATCTTTCAATAAACTCAAATCATTTGTGGCTTATACCCTTCTTTTGAAAAAGCTTTATCAGCTTGATACAGGAGGTCAGGCCTATTGGTCTGTAATTCCTGGGGTCCTCCTGAATTTAAGAACAGAAGGAGCATCACATTTGCCACATTCCATTCCTTTGGAAAAGAAGCCAATCTACATGTCGAGCTACCTCGCAGTTAAAAATTTGTCACATATATCACACTTCCTTTAGAAGTGCTTTGAAAACCTGATATAATCTACTTGATTTGTTACCATTTGGTTCTATCTAATCTAAAATTTCTTCCCTGACACTTCAAATCGAGACAATTTCTTTGACTTGGACCCAAAAATAGGTTCTGCTGTTGAAACCTGCCTAAGCTTGTCCAGGGAGAACATTAATGTGAAAGATTCATTTAGCATTTCGGCTCTGGGCTTATCTTCTTTAAATACTTCTTATATAGCCCAAACATTATAGAATGCCTATAAACTGTCTGGCACAATTCATGCTTCTGATGTGTTTAGAGCAAGTTTTATTATTCACTCTTATGCTTATCACAAGTTATTCCTCAAAATAGTTTTGGCCCACTTTATAAAGGGTTTATATTAAATGCATAAGAGTTTGTGTTCTTTTCTGTTTGCCTCATTTCAACACGATTTCCACTTTTTGAAGACTGACTGTTACTTCTAACAACCACTTTCACATTTCTGTTTTGTCATGCCAGCTTTCTGTGTGCGTGTGGTCCTTTTAAAGTCTTTTTTGATAAGCAGTAAATGTTTGCTGTTAGTCTCTGGTACAGCATCTTTAAACAATCAGCATGCCACCTGCAAACTTTTTACTCCTTTGGCTGCTTCTTTGAATTTCTCCTTAATAGCCATGATTTGCATATTTCAATAATACCTAATAGTCTAATAATATACAGCAGAGACCTATGCTTTGATACTGTGTTTTGGTTCCTAGGCAAATCCTCATAACACAGGAATTTCTTTTTAATTACAATTTCTAATAACATCTGTGCATTGTTAGTCTCTGCCAGAATCCTGCTTTGTTTCTTGGGGAATTTGACCATCTTCTCAATGAAATGAGAATCACTCAGACCTCAGGTAAGACAGCACGGAGTGAGTGAATCTCTCTCCAGCTGGCCCAAATGGGGCTCAGTAGGTCAGCTGTGCTGGGACTGATGGGCTCACCTCCTAGTCTGGGCTTGCCTTCAGGGTTCACACAGGATTTTAGCTGCAAACTATTTGGTGAATATGTGGAAAAATGTAAAACTTTTAGGAGAATCGATAGTGCTGACAGTGGCGATTTAGAGAGGTTTATTTTGAAAACAAACAAGTTAAAAGAGTGTGGAATCAGAACTGACCATAGAGATTTAACTGTGACAGAATCGCATAGTGAAGTCTTGGGGGTTTTCTAAGCAAAATGAAATAATATCAGACCATCAACGTTTGCATTGCCCTTCTGCGGAATGTGAGTCACACACAGATTTTACGACATTATTTTCTCTCCCCAATAACTTTCAAGAGCAGTAAAATTAATAACTCATGATATAGAAGTTTAATACAAGAAGGCTGCGTGTGTACTAGGAGGGAAAAGACTATTTCGGCTAAGCGCGAGTGCGGAATCGTGGAAATTAATGTTTCTCGTCCTTGGCCGAGGGCTGGGAAATATTTCCTTTTTCTCTCCTGCAGCGGCACCCGGTGGAACGATTTGGGAAGAGCCGGGGCTGCCCAGGGCGCTGCGAGCCACTCTCACGTCAGGAAGGATTTTAACTTTGTTCTGCCTCTCGCAAGCTCACCGTGGCCACGTCTCCTGAGAAATTTGCTTGGTGTTGCTATAGACATAGACGTTTTTCATTTGAGTGCACATTACGTTTATTTTCCCATGGCTTAGGCTTTCTTTAAACGTGCAATTACAACGTTATTATTTTAGGAGAATATGTGAAACCTTTTTTTCCCCCAGTTGTAATTTTTTGGGTTTTTTTCATCCAACAAAAGGAAGTTGCATATGTCATTTTATAGGAGGAAATCCCAGTCACGCTGGAACTTCTGGAAAAAATAATTCGGTTTTTAGGGGCAAAAGCATGGCCCAAAGTTTTTTATCCTTCTGGTAGAAACAGGAAAGGAAGTGTTTGTCTTGCATGCTGTGGAGGAAAATGTAATACATCTCCAAGAGCAACTTACACCTGCCATTTTGTCTCTGGCTGACTCTCACTCCAGATGTACAGCAGCAAACAAGAAGAGAGCCTGAAGAAGTCTCATGAGACATATAAAGTCAACAAAATGGCTTATGACCTCTTTTTTGTTCAATATTTCATGACGTATAAAAAAACCCAAAGCGCTGAAGTTTTCCATTTGATTTTCCATTTAAAAGACAGATCTTGTAAGAGTGTAAGGTTTATCACATCAGGGAAATGGGAAAAGTGTAATTCAGTTGAGATGTTTTTTCAGCTCAGGCTGTTTTCAGCTGTTTGGTTTGTTACTTTTATTTTTGAGTCACTGATTCCCATACCTGGAAAGGAAAGTTTGATAGCCCTGTCTCTCTCAAATGCAATAATAGAGAATATTCTCACCTCAGATTTCTGAGTAAACCTGATGTGAAAAAAAAGCAAAACAAGCCTTGAAAATTTCTGGTATTCAATGTAAATAATTAGATAGGTGAGAGCCTACAAATACAATGATGCTAATTAAATCAAAGCTTTTGTTGTTTTGGTGAAAATCGGAGTGATCGGACTAATCACGTTATCTTTTACCATTCTCATATTTAGAGTCCCTGTTTTATTATCAGTCAAAATGCTGCAGGGAATTAAGGGGTTTGTATAGCCTCAGCCCAAACCAACTTCTCTTTTCGATTAAGAATTATGCAAGAGGTGAGCTGCTTCATCCTCTTTTTACTTTAATTCCTTTCATTTCCATTCCATTCAACATATATTTTGAACAGGATGTTCTGCTTCCGCCTCTTGTATTTGTAATGCTTTTGTACTCCTAATCCTTTTGTGGGCACTGCTCTGTGTGTCTCTTCAGCCTAATTTAACCACAGTTTATATGGCTATAAGATAAAGATATTTTATACCTCACTAGTCAAGTGTAAACTATTACAGTAAATCGTGTTATTTTCACAAGTTTGGTAACAAGTGCTAGCTGGCATTATAAGTGTGGAAGTAACACTTTTATTTCCACATTCCTGCTTTCATCATTCACATTTATTTCTTCAGGGGAAGAACGATACTTGATGTCACACTGAGGAGTGTCTCTCTGCACTATGTTTAATTCCTGGGCTGGGAAAAGATATTGCCTGAATATGAAAGGTCACAATTAAACTCTGCAGTATAAATTACCACTCCCCATTTCTGTTTTCGTAAACCTTAACAGCATCTGACCATAACAGAAGGGTGTCCTGAGGCCACAGGGAACATTTTCTCAAGCTCTGCTTAACTCTGTTTTTCTTTGTTTTTCCTCAGTTCATTTCTGAGCTGCTACAGCAACCAGGAGAGGAGCTGTTGTGCCTGTACTCAGCTCTCACTTGCACTGAAGCAATGTTCTAGTTCCACAATGATTTAGGTGGAAGCTGGGTAATTTCAACCCACATTTAGACCTAGCTGTGTTTCCAGGCCAGGGAGGCGTCTCTAAGTACACAAAAATCAGATTTTAGTAAGGAAAAGAAACAGAAGAGACTCTGTGCAAGGAAAAGGAATGCTTTTCTATCAGTTTTCTTCCACATTCATGATTTGATTTCTTCAGCAAAATTCTGCGACACTGTAACACAAAAGGGACAAATCATATTTGTTATCTAAAACATGCTTCCCTGAACATCAATGAGCTTTTTCCTATCTGTTTGCTAGGCTCCTTTTTTTTCCTACCAGAAACCAAGAGCTGACCACTCTCCAGGTGGAATATTTGCTCATTTTTGGGATGTTCCAATATTGCTCAGCACTAAAGTTCTGCATGTATTATTGGAAATATCTGAAAATGAAAAACAGTGCCAATGGGATTTGCTTCAGTGGAATATGGAGTACACAGGCTGTAGTCAGAGAGGAGGGTAAATAGAACACAGACTGTTGTCTCCCAACATTGTTTTTGTTCTTAAAATACTCTTTTAAGGTTCAGACATTGCTGTATAAATATCATTCAGAAAAGTATTTTCTTAAATACATTTTGGGAAAACCACTCATTAGATTAATATCCTTCTATTACTAAATTTCAAACACTATGCTCCATCTTTTCAAAGGCTCCACAGCTCTGTTGTTCTCCAAACACAAAGAGAATGCAGTGACTAAAAAGCTATCAGACCGAAGCACAGACAGTGAATGCAGCATATTTGTGGAGTGCTTGGAGACAAATGAGATTTTGGCGTAGTGGTGACTCATTTAATTGCACAGCTATCACAAGATAATGTGATAGTATTAACATAAGTAACTATGTGCTGCAATTATTCCTCTCAGAGTGTTATATGCTAGCATTTATAACAGTGTTCACTGCTTCTAGCTCGTAAAAAAAAATCCTGAAAGTATTCTCATCGAGATTACTGTGCAAGCATCCTGAATAAGATATGAGGTTATGTGTGTCTGTGGCACTGTTAGTGCCTCTACCCATCACAAGTGGCACTGGATGGCACAATTACTCTCAAAGGCAGGAGAGAGCAGGTCAGGGCTTGGAGCTGAAGGGCTGTCATTGAAGGCAGTGCCAGTCCAGAGAGTGGGAAGCCTTTAACCAGGTATTCCCCAACTACAGCACACCCCACTAGAATGGCAAAATGTCTCCCTCTACCCACACAGCCCCAAAAAGCCAGGAGAGACTGAAAAATAAACCCAGGAACACTCTTGCTAGACCCATTAACTGAAGACAAGTGGCCAAACTGAACTGAGCACAACTATTTGATTCTGGAAAGAAAATGGGTAAGAGAAATGGGTGCCTCTAAGGACCTTTGTTTAATTCACATTCTTTGTTGATATATATTATTTCTGACTCTAGAATTGCCAAGGGTCCATAAAAATAGGCACAGGAAAGAACACCTAGGCAAATAATTCCTAAGCCCAAATGGTAGGAAAAGGACCCTGAAAGTGATTTATTCTAAAACTGGTCATGGTGAGGGTCAGCCTTATTTTGACAATGTATGCTTTCAAATAATGTTTATTAAACTATGTTCATTTGCTCCTTGAATTATGGTGGCCCTAAACCAGGTCTTCACCTTTCCAAAATGCCATCTGAATGGTGATATTACAAATTTAAACAATCAGTCATATGTAAATCAGAGTTAATAGAGCATCCCCTTTGGTAGTTGGACATGCATTATTCAGCTCTGGGTATCTTCTTTTTTCCCTGCAGGCTGAAGCCATGATTAAAATGTTACTTTAAAATAAATGTCTCCACAGAGACAAAGACAGATTTAAAACATAATGGATTCTCTCCAACCATGCTATTAAGGAAGAAAGTTACCTCAGCATGAAGATTTCATTACACCTCACCAAAGACTTCAGATATTCCACTGCAATCTCAAAGATTTCACAAGGCCAAGATGGATTAAAGCACAGGATCTCTTTAAAGAATATTTTCTTTTTATTTTCAATACAAAGATGTAACATTTCCTGTGATGGTGGCTGTCAATGTACATACACGCCAATTCTTTTTTTAAAAACACAGTCTATTATTTTTATAAGAGAGGCCTGGCATGGTGCAAAGCTTGCAAGGCCAGTATGCATTGTACAGTTCAACATCAAGTTTTCTACTGCATTGTATATTTAGGAGGTCATTGTGGCTCACTGGGCACAGAGTCAGTTTCTCTTTAGGAGAACCAGATGATTCAAAGCCCTGTGGTCACCACCACACAGTATTTGAAAGAAGTAGGATTTGGACCAGATCATTTTGGATCAAAACTTGTATTTCAGTACCTTTTGTACAAAAAATAATGTATGATCCAGCAGTGCTCCCCATGGACACTGCCTAGAGATACAAGTAGACCACGACACAATTAACTAAGATCCAAGCAGTGGGAGTCTAAGGTTAACCAGAAATGGCATCTCTGTATGTATAAAGCTTTTTGGGTTTATGCACAGTTATTATCCTTATCTAACCAAAGGAAAAGTAAGTCCATGGCCATGTTCCTTCCATCTTTCATAAAGCTTAGCTGCCCTTATACACTGCTAGACAGCCACAAATAGACCAGCCTGCAAGCCCTAGGAATTGCCTGTCCCAAATGGCAGGCCCTCCTTGGCTCTTTCCTCTCTCAAGAAGCTCATGCCTGCCCTACCACTTGAGTCTGCACTTCACTGACACTGATTTTTCCTCAGTATACAAAGTTAAGGCCTTTCTCTTCAGATATCATCACCTCAAACAGGCCTAGATTAGAGCAAGAAAATGTGAGTATGACACTGTGCTCAAATTTATTTCCTCAAAATCCAGGCTGCTGCCTGACTCTTCTGGTAGTTCTTGCTGCAGTGCAATCATAGCAAATTCACCATGTCTGCCGTTTTGACATGAAATTATAACACAGCTGATTACTTAAGAATACATTTTTTTGTGCAATTGTCACACAGAAATTCCTTTGGACTGGTCTTTAGAAACCCTAGTCTGTGTCAGGATTGCTGGTGTCTGTACAGCTCATACCCAACTTACCAAAATTACACGAAACCAAAGCAGTATTAAAACAACTTACTTCCATTTATCTTCACATCTTGAGATATGAAAACTTCCAAAGAACAGTCTTGAATTATTATTGGACAAGTCCTTATTTTGTGCTTATAGCAAATGGGATCAAATTATTCTATTGTGTTTTGGCTGAGCAGAAAGCTATGTAAGGAAAATTATCAGCCTCCAAAATAGCAAAGTTTAATAATAAAAGGCTTAGTATATTTGCAACTGTAAATAATTTGGTCAAATAAAGACTGTGGAATACAGCTGTGTTTATCTTTGGTTTTCATTTTATATTAAAAATATGGGACTTTTCTGTCATATTTGAAGTTAAAAGGCTGTGAATGGAGCCAAGATAATACCTGAGATGATTTTTTAACTACTAAGTATGCTTTTATCTGTGTTTGCTTTCTACTGGCTTCTGCCAGTGCCCTGATGAACAAAGGTACTGGCAAAACAGAGAGGAGCATTCTTACCTCAGAATGTAGAATTTGCACTTGTGTCTCACTTCCGCTTAGAAGAGACAATACAAAACCACATAAATGATACTGCCAGTCAAAATAAGAAAATCTCACTTCAAATACATAAAGTTTGTGGTGATCTGCAGATGAGGAAGCAATGAGAGCACCAGTGCATGGTTCTACTCCTCAACCATTAATTTATATGCAGCAAATGTGTATGGTTATGAAGACCAGAGCAATGCTCACCATTGTACAGTTGTAGAAAGAGATCTGCAAAGAAAATGCATTAGTCAAAAGAGTCAATCTTTGATGAGACACAGCTCAGTCTTTTACCCACAGTTATAGTGCCAGGGATGCCACAGAGGCCCATGAGCAGAGCAGAAGTGGCCCCCCCAGCCCAAATGAGCGAGAGGCCCAGATTAGTTAGCACCATGCAATTAGCAAACAGCATGCATGACATGACTGAAAGATGAGCAACGCGTGAGACCAGAACAAATGGGCTGTGGGACAACATGGGGCAGCTGTGGGGAAGTGAGCCAGGACTTGGGGGCTGAGGCAGGTTGTGGCATCCCTCCTTCTAGGAGGGAAAAATGAGTGAAACATAAAGGAAGGAGTGATCTATAGGGGAACTGGGGTGAATGCACATAGATACCTGGATATGAATACGTTCTTTATTCATTTTGTTTAGCTGTAAAAGAAGAGTATGTCTAAAGATAAATGAGTATTGTTGTTATAAATTTTTTCTGACACACATTCTCTACCAGGGCCGGAGAGAAAACGGATCAATAACCTTAAGTACTAATTTCCACAGCTCCAACAAGACAGTCCATTCAGAGCAGTAAAAACTGCAACCAGGATTCTTGAAGACTATCTAGAAATAATTTGCACTAGTTTGATGCCTCCTAAAAATGATAAAGTTCTGTTTCCACTTACAAAACAGGAATTCTGCGTGTTTGAGGTAATGTGATTTACTAGCAATGCCCTAATTCTCATCACATTTTGTTTTGCTGTAAATGTTGCTAAAAAAAAGAAAAAAAAAATCAAGCAGTCTTTATCTGGAATTACAATAAAAGCAAAATCTTCCATGTGTCAAAATTACTAACACCACCAGAAGCCCAGCTGGATTCCTTCTGCTCCCAGAGGAAGATCAGAATTAGGATGAATTAGATCCCTTCCATACCATTATACCACTTTGCTTGTCTCCAAATGTGGGAGGAAAACTGTTAACGCTGAGGCCAATTTGTTGTTTATGTCATCTATTTGCATACTTAATTAATGTAAATTACCAGCCGCTACAGAAGTTTCAGACAATGACAACAGTTACGCTCCAGTTTTTCAAGTTAAAACCTCCAGGAGGAAAACATGGCTGGTTTATATTTTCCCTACATCAATGGCACCAATTTCCAGGTTTATTATTTGATTCTACTTTTGGAATTAAGAGCGAGGGAATAATTACTTAAGCAGGGAAAAAGAGATTATAATGAGGCTTAGGACTGGGCAGATGAAAATTACCAAAGGGAAACAGTCCTTTTTCTCATAGAGCAAAATAAGTAGTAGTAGCTCTGGGCATGACTTGGAAAACAGTACTGTACTGTGCTGTGCAAAGAAGCTGTTTCTGTGGTGTTGGGGTTTTTTTTTCCACTCCTTTTCTGAAAACAGTATGATGTGAAAGAATTTCATAGTACTAAAACGATAATGGAAGTCGTGAGAGGGCTTTGCAAAACAAGCTCAGTGTGAGTGCTTCTAGAATGAAGCCTACAATGATTAGACTTCTGAATAATCAGGCAAACAGCCCATATTGTAACAAGCACTGTTTATGGGGCTGAAGGAAACACAGACAAGTTTGATTCACATGCCTCAGTAAGCGCAAAAACACTTGTAACAAGGAGCCTTGCAAAGAGAGCAATTAGGGCTATGGAAACAGTCTCTGCCCTGCCAAGATCACAGGCTTGGTGAGAGGTGGGAAGTGCTCAGCTAAGCTGGGATGTTCCAGAGAGATGGGCTCTCAGCTCCCAGATGGGTGACAATGGCAAACCAGCCCCTGACTGGGACTCTGTTCCCTGTACAGCTGCATCAGCAAAACATTGACAAAAATTTCTGAACAGAATGATATAAAAATCAAGCAAAAAAAAGCCCTACAAAAAAGCTCTCTAAATTTTTGGGAATTTCTAAAACCACTGCAAAAGGTATGATTTTGGTAAACAGCACTTTGTTGGCTTTATTACTAAAATGTAATATAAGCAATTCCAGCTGCATTAGCTGAGGTATGGTTTTCTGCTTGCCATAAAGATGAATGCACAGGATTGCCTGGGTCTAAAAGAACTTCAGAGATATATTTACTCTACATGAATGTGATATTCCAAATGGATGAGTCTGCTCCAAAGACCCCAAGGGTCTTCACGCCATGATTTGGGCCAGTTGAGGTTGTTATTATGATTCTCCAAGGGACAGGCTCACCTTGCTTCAAGTATGGATAATCAAGGGTTTTTGCTGTCCTGTAACAAAGCACATGTAGGGGTAGGACTGCCCAGCTGACAGAGTTTTTTTTGTTTTCCTATCCAGTTTTACTATCCAGAAATGCACTCTACTCCTGTATGCATTTAAAAGTAGCCCTTTAACCACTACTGCTTCAGTATTTGACTGCAACTTCCACATCGGAGCACAGCAAAATGCTCCTTGTCTAGGCCATGGAATTCATTGGCTGCAAATCACGTAGGATACTCTTTCAGCATCAACCTTTTTTGATCACCTACTTTCTCATCATTTAACAGAAGAAACAATGGCAATGTGTTGCATTAAATACATTGGAGAAGCTTCAGCAAGGTTAAACTCACTGTCCTAAAATGTGTGTAGCTTTTAGTTTTCTCCTTGTCTAAACAGTCGTAATGTTGATCTGGTTGAGCACTGTATCAGCCTTTTTCTACCAGTTCTTTTCTTTTCCCGAAGCCCCAATGGCCCTGACAGTTTAAGACCACTTTGCAGCCTATTTCTGACCTCCTTACTTTTACCAGTTTGGTGTCTGGTTTGAATCTGTCTGTATTAGAAATCACAAAACACAGGACGGTACGAACAGAGAGACAGAGCAAGATACACCTACTCTTAGTTCCTTCCTTTAACATCACTAAGTCCAAAAGGACTTGGAAATACAAAATGAACACAGTTAGCTGGAAGATTCACCACTATTGTTTTTGCTTCAGCTTTGTGAGAGCAGCAGTGCCACAGACCCCATGGAGATGCTCTGCTGAGTGCCAGGCAATCTGTTGGTGTAATAAAGTAGATCACTGCATGTCAGAACCTCATTTCCATGAGCTTGTTGTGTGGCCTTATCATACTTGTTTTCCACTTAGGGATGCTTCTGAAATTCAATAATTATTCATGAAATGCAATAAAATATTCTAAATATGTCCAAGTCAAAACAGACTGATTTGCATTTTATCCACTTGAATTCTGTTATTTTTTCCATGTTACTGTACTAGATTTCTCTGCTAGTCAAGACTTGCATCTCTTGAAAACCATTACACTCTGACTCCTGTTTCCTCTGTATATAATTAGACAAGTATTTGAAGATGAGTTTACAAACCCCCTCTGGAGTCCCAAAGCTTGTTCTCTTTCCAACTGTATCAGGTAGTCCAGGAAAAAAAATAACCCCTGTAACCTGTAAACTTTGTCATTTTAACAATTCTAAAATATTTTAAATAGGTATTTAAATGTATTTCATATGTGTTTAAACTTTTAACATGCAGTTCTTTATTACAAGACAATTAGGAACTGCCAAGTGAAAATCAGGACATTTAATTAATGTCTCTGAACTGTTAATGCTTTTTATGACACTCCAAGGACATAACAGCTTTCTTTCACATTAAGCATATTTCAAAAATAGTTAAAAATCAGTTCCTGCATGTAAGCTGTGTAAGATTAGTACTACTTTCCAGAAATGATATTGCCAGGAGATGGCATCTGCTATACATATTTGATGCTTCCGAAACAACAAAGATGCACAGGCTGCTCTAGAAGAAAGCAGATACATAATTCATTTTGCCCACTTTGTGTTCCAGGGTCCAGACACTGGGGGATATATTTGTTATATAATGACACTCAGTTAGTTCAATAAAAGCAGAATGTAGCCTCAGTCTTAAATACAATCACAAGAAAAAACTCTAACCCATGATTATTCAGATCTGACAGGGTTCCACTTTAAATTTTATGTTTGCATCTTCTATCCCACAAATTGAAATGATGTGTTTGTTCTCAACGCCAAAAACTTCAACAGGAATATTTTGCCTTCTTAGGTAAAATAGGTGGTTTATTTAAAACTGAAACTTTGAATTTTTAAATATTAGGATTTTGCTTTTTCCTCTTTTGTGCTCTTTCTGCCCATTCTTAAAGACAGGAAATCTTTAGTTTTCCCCTCCTTTGTAGCATTTTGAAGCATTTCTGCTTCACAGAAATCATAGTGCCAAAAGGAGATGGAAATTATAAAAAAATGACAGAAACCTGAGCACTATTTGTTTTATCTCTCAGTCACAAAAAAAGGAAGAAGTGTGGGATTCTCTAAAATGGATCTTTCTCTGCCCATGGATTCAAGTATCCCCACAGCCTGGTGATGTTTGTGTATCTTGGTAAAAACATTCCCACATTAGCACCCACTTTTTATAAATGTTCAAGATATCCTTAATTTTGAGACAGAAATTTTTGTTGTAAAATAAGTCAAATTGCCTGTGTCTGGACAAGTCTGAGATAGCAATGGGGCAAAAGTTCCAGGACATCAGCATTTGTGAAACCTGAAGTGAAGCTACAGTAATTAATGATGTCCCCTGATCTCTTTCGTATGCTCTGCATACAGGCAAGAGCTTTCAGTAGAACAGAGGGCCATGGGCAGGTCAGAAGGCTTTGGAAAATGTGATTCTTGCTAAGTGCTATGAGGAGGAGAAGAGGAACCATAAATAAGTCCTTTGGGAATACCTTTAGACCTGTGAAGTTTTTCTTGCAGAGATTCAAATGCTTGAATGACTAAGTCTGTGCCTTTCTGGGAAGCAGACACTGTCTCTCCTCTCTTAGAGGTAAAAAAATACCTCTAGTATTTTTTAAACTATTATTTTCTCAATGTAAGTGTTTCATACACTATTGCATTCAGAGAAGGATAACAAAGTAGTGGTGGGGAGAAAGGCAGGCTTTTAGGGACCTCTTTGGACAGTACAATTTAAATTATGTGCCAAGATGTGCAAGGTCTAGAAGGACCTGTTAAACTGAAGGCTCCAGAATACAGGCAAGGCAAGCTCACTTTACCAGATGTTTTTTAAAATGAGATGAGCCTACAAGAAATGCTTGTTCACTGCTTCCTGTTGTTGCTCTCCAAAGTCAGTAACTCCACCTCCCCGCTTCCAAACCAGTGCTCTCCCAAATCCAGATGCTAGATTTTGCCCTCTAAATTACTGCTCTCTCCAGGATTCTAAATCTCTGCATGCATTCTTGTTTTCTGTATGGTCTATAGTCTAAGATTTGATGTGACTTCTTAGATTTGCTGGGTTTTTGCACTACTGTTTAAAAAATTCTGTAAAATCAGAATTAGTATCCCATCTTATTTTCATTCAAGTAGTAATTCATTCCTTTTAAGTCACTGCTTCTAGATGCTGGCATTTTCTCACCATATTAGGAAAATTACTTCAATGGAAAAAACCTCAGGCTCTTTTTAATGCATGGAAAATCTGTGAACTAACAGTCAAAAGAGTTTTCATTAAAATCCATGCAGATTAAAAGGCTAAAACATTCAAATTAGTAGACAAGGCAATCTTCCTAGGGGGAAAACAACAAGGCAAACATTGATGCTCTGAACAGCACAGAAAAATGAGAAAACATTGGAAGTTTAATTCTGACAATGTACTGAAAATAAACTAGCTCAAAATGTCAAATGGTGAACAAACTTCACTTCTAAGCACTTCACTGGAAGGCACTCTAGGCTTAGATACAGGATGGGAAGAGTGCAGAGCACTGAGGTGTGCAGTTCAACACCGTGTTATGAAGGTCTCATATGCAATTCCTACCTGACACTACTCAAGATCTCCAGCCAATTAGCAATAAGGCCAGAAAAATAGTTTAGTTATTTTGATTTCCTATCCCCCAAGCTTTTTGTTCAAGCACAGTTACGTCTCAGCCTAGTGGTATTTTGTGTTTCTCTCTTCCAATTTCATGCCTTCAAGCATTTTTTACAGTATCTATAGGTAGTACCTGCCTGTTATTTCCACTTTGCCCATGGAGAAATTGAAGATATTTGTCTCAAACAATAGAACTCCTGAACAGTTCAAAAAGTAACACTGAATCCCCATTTACAGTTGACTACCAGGTGCAGATTAAATGATCATTGATACAGGTAGGAATCTTGACACAACCTGCAATTTTCTATTGTGGCAACAAGCACAAATATCAGAGCAAAATCCTTTACCTGTTTTTTTAAGTATAAATCTGCATCCAGGAACCCTTTCTTTGAGTTTGAGGATCAATCTCCTTAAGAAAATCAGTTCCCAAAGCTCCCATATAAGCAAAAATTTACTCAGTAACTTAATCTTAAGTGCTAATCAGGATACTTATTTGATAATTGATTATTAAAACTATAACTACATCTTTATTGCCATTATAATTGAGAGTTTAATTCTATAGCAAACAGACATACAATTTGCATGTGCATAAAACCCAGTGGGTGCTCTTTTAAAAGTCAACTAAATTTAATATACTTAACAAAAACTAGGTTATTAAATACAAATTAAAGCTGGAGATACACAAACTGTAATGTCACCCCGTTTTATATTCTTGGGTTACTGCATCAAGGATCATTTTTCAAAACAAGTTCACAAGACTTTTAAACAACCATCCCAGCATGAAATGGGGAAATAAGAACACCAGAGTGATAATCACTGTGCAACTTATTAGTAAAGCTCTGTGGAGTAGCTCACTTATAGCTATAATAAACCAAATTTGCTTCTTGAAGACACTGGTGCAACTAGCTCCACATTTCAGGAATTCCCTATAGAATAACAGATTTTTAAATAAAGAAAATCTATATATATTTGGAGTATTAGAGTTTATTACTTGATAAGAGGGAAGATCCTCTCATGGATTAATGTCAAATTAAATATTAATATCCAAAAAATACCATGGATAAATTGCAGATGCCCAGTGAAAGAAGTCTACATGTGAGATCTTCACTACACATAAATTATTTGCAGATCATTGTAAATCTGGAATGAGTAAAGTTGCAGCTGATACTGCTTTATTCAAAGTAGCTAATCCTAAAGGTGAGCATGAAAGTTAGAGAGAAGGTTTTGCAGTCCTGAGTGACTGGAGAACAACACTGCCAAAGAATCATTTCTGTTTATGATAAGATCAGAACAAGCAGGCTTGGGATGAAATTATCAGGCAACAAACAGAAAACAAAGTGAAAGCTTTTTCACAAAGGATGAAAGAAAAATATGGAATCCCATGCTACAGCAAAATCCAGACAGCTAAAATACAAAAGGTGTTGAAGGGGATTTTTTTAAAATTAGAGAAGATAAGCACATCAGTAAATAATAAATGTGATGGTCCAACACAATCCTGTTCATGTTAGTAAGAAGTAGCTGGAATTTTACGAAATACTAGATCATGAAATAAGCTGAGTAAGATTCAGATACAGTCTCAAGGCATCCATCTCTACTTTGCTGAAGGTGCTTCAGCCAGGCACCATACATACCCTGGGACTGGGCCAAATCCCCCCCAAAATTACATGATGGACCTGCTTTTGCATAAAATGCAAAATAAATCAACACTTATCCTATTCATTATCAGTTTAGACTGTAAAAAGGCAAAGAACAGCCATGCATCTACTACATCCCAAAATGCCATATTCCTCTTATACCTTGCACATAAAGTGAAGGTAGATGCTCTAGAACACTGCCCTGCAATGTAGAGGCTGCAGCAACAGATCCTATTTAACACCCTAGGTTAGAGACCAAGCTGCACAGGAGCTAAAGCAGATTAACTCACATCAGACTAAATCCTAGGAGCCTAAAAATAACATTCTCTGTTTGCTTTTCACAGTCACATAAAATACACATTGGTTTTCATTTCTTCACCAGAGCTTGGGTAGGATTTTATGCTAAGAGGCTGCTTACTTCCTGAAACAGCCTCTGGTTTGAATCACAGGGGCCTTTTTTTTCTCTCAGTTGATGTTTCTGGGGCCTTCATTATTGTTCCCATTCCACTCTCAGATGTACTGCAGAAAGGTATGTTGCTGCATACCCTTTTGTGTGCAGGGGTTTGCATGCAGCAGTCTCTCAAGAAGAGGTATCCCATGAGCTCAGCCCTTGAGAGGAGCTTCTTGCCTGTCCTGGGACCATGACCTGGAGTGTCTCCCTGTCACACAGCTGCACGTGTGCCATGCTGTCCTCTGAGCCATCACACTGGCCTGTGGGGCAGCTTTTACAGCAGGAGCATTGCACAAACTTGGCATGTGACACACTCAGAAAGCTGTAATTTTCATATTGTATCTCCTTACCAATTGTAAATCAGTCATTTTAAGGATGCTTTCCATTCTTGCTTCCCTTCAGGCGTCTCTTATTTCTCTCTGGAAAAAGAAAAGATGTAGTTTATGGCTAACTGCAGGACTGAAATGACATATATAATAGCAACAGCAGGCAACAAATGTGTCCCTAAAGTGGCAATATGGTGCCTTTTGTTTTGTTTTAAGACTTTGGAATGATAGACAATTTGTCTTTTTGAGCTGCTATTTGAATAGTTACAGGGAATTTAGAAGACAACGTTATGCATGTTCAGTAACAAGGACTGCATAGTCTGACCTAGGCCCTTTGAAAACTGAATAATAGGAAAAGACAATCAGGAGGACAAAATACTGATTACTATGCATAGGATTATTACCACTAAAGCTTAATAGTACTGCTTGGGGTTTGTTGGTTTTTGGGTTTTTTGTTTTTATTTTTATTATTTCCTTGCAGTCATCTTTTATTTTCAATTAAAAAAGACAAAACAAACACTTTCTGATCACCAGATATTTTTACACAAAATTGAACTCTGTCCTCTTTGTTGGAACAAACAAAGCCTGCATGGAACACTTCTGCTATTAGAAAAAGAGATGTTTTATACCTAAATATAATGGTTTGCATGCATGAGAAACTCAAACTCCTCGATGTAACTATTTAAAGGACTGATACTGCCACTCTATCCACATGAGTAATCCAGCTCATATCTCTCTGAAGGGATGCCAAGGACAGAGTATGTCCCTGGCCATGCCCTGGTGTCCAGACATAGACAGGTACAGCACAATCCCCTCGTTACACGCACAGGACAAACGCCGCTCCAGGCGCAGGACTGCGGCAGGACAGGAGATATCGAAGCCACGACGTGTTGGAGCTTTCCAGCTCTCTTTTCTTTATCTCAAACTGAGCTCTCAGAGCACCTCGCAGGGGCAGGTGCATGGAGAAGGAAAAGCATGGGGGGTGAGACAGCTGAGCACCTGCAGCAGTCACTGACTTCAGCTGTAGCTGCATGAGCTCACATTTCTAAAACCACTGTGCCAGGAAAACTGATGCCACGGAGCAGATCTTGGTGTCGGCTGATCTGAAGAAGGGATCTCTGTCTGAATACCTCCTGGTTAAGAATTTAAGGGCAAGGGACAACAGGCATGCAGGGGAGATCCCCTAGCATGGGGATGGGGCAAGAGAGCTCTGAGCAGCATCAGTAGCTAGCTGAGAGCCACCTGCCCATGTCTTTGTGGCTCTAGCTCATTACTCACTTGGCAGCCCCTCTACTCCTTACTTCACTTCTGTCAATGACTTCAATTTCACTTTCCTCTCTGTAGCATTTGCTTTCTGTCTCTCTCTTTCCCTCTCCCTCTTTTAAAACTTCTCTGATGTCTCTTTATGCTTCCCTTTGCTTATTGAAAGGAAAACCTGGGATGATCATGCTGGTATATTATTTGATCTTTTGAAACATCCACCAAAATTTCAGCACTGTCATGGGTGACATTTTATCAAAATTATTTAGTAGGATGATTTGTTTCTATTTCTAAATGTGTTCTTAAGGGGACAAATCTCATTTAACAAAATGCAAAAATTAAAATTAAAGCAATAAAATATATATTAAAACCTCATTAAAATTAATCCCTGAATGCAATATTTTCAACATAAGATCATTTCAACTTTTGTCATTATTCCAGGCTCTATGTGTTTTCCTAAACTGAAATACACTAAGGTGTGGTTGACATTAAGAATATAGATCAGTATTATTAGATTAGGATTATTTAGGTAGAATATATGTTATCCTTGTATTGAGGGTCCTAAATGGGAAAAATTAAGATTAAGTATTACAATGTCACATTTTAAGGATGAAATGCCTGAATAGGACATTTAAAGAACCTTATTTCTGTCCTCCTTTGCCTGCACAAAGCCATTCCATGTCTGCCATAAAAATACTTCTGTATGCAGTCCTAAATTAGACTTTACTGTCTTTTCCAAGCAGATTACACTCTAATTCTTTATGATTAGTATGTCAATATTAAAAGCTGGGGTTATCTCCTGAATTTTCCTATTCTCACATACTACTGGGGGGAGCTGAAAACCCACCACGAATCAGTTTCTCTCTCCTGGGTGTCCGCTCTTTTCCGAAAAGTGGAGTGAGTGTCTGGCTGTGACAGGGCCACAGGCGACAGGACAGCAGGGGACCAAATGTCTCCAGCTCAGGGCAAAGAGCAGGAGGTCCTCTTGTGGTTGCCATGGCAGCCAGAGCCACCCGGCACCAGTATCGGGCTCGCTGTGATCCCCCACTCATGATCCCACACCGTGATCCCACACCATGATCCCACACTGTGATCCCTCACCGTGATCCCTCACCGTGATCCCACACCGTGATCCCACACTGTGATCCCTCACCGTGATCCCTCACCGTGATCCCACACCGTGATCCCACACTTGTGATCCCTCACCGTGATCCCACACTGTGATCCTGCACTCGTG
>VZRX01010747.1:223004-255478 GCA_013398075.1 Notiomystis cincta
TCCCACACCGTGATCCCACACCATGATCCCACACCATGATCCCACACCGTGATCCCTCACTGTGATCCTCCACTCGTGATCCCACACTGTGATCCCACAGCGTGATCCCACACCGTGATCCCACACCGTGATCCTCCACTCATGATCCCACACCCTGATCCCACACCGTGATCCCTCACTGTGATCCCACACCATGATCCCACACCGTGATCCCACACCATGATTCCACACAGTGATCCCGCACTCATGATCCCACACCATGATCCCACACTCGTGATCCCACACTCGTGATCCCACACCGTGATCCCACACCGTGATCCCACACTGTGATCCCACACCATGATCCCACACTCGTGATCCCACACTCGTGATCCCACACTCATGATCCCACACTCACTGCCTTTCACTTGCCCCTCATCCTTGCTTGCTTGGGGTGCAACTCCCAGAAATCAGTCTCCCCTCAGGGCTGCTGTGGGTCTTATACTTCCATTCAAATTCCACAATGTGCACCATGGTGTGCAATATATTCGGTATTTACTCCTGGAATGAGGCTCAAGCATTTCCACTACCCACATTCAATACAAATTTTGTTGCCAGTGTTTTTACAAGGTTTGGCCATGATCCTAAGCAAACTTTTTTTACTTAAAACTACTTCACTATATTCCATCACTATCCCTTTTTTTCCTCAAGCTTTCTCACAGGCTCAAGGAGATGATAATGACATTCAGGCATAAATACATTGATAATGTACTAAGCCATTGCTGAAATTTCACACAAGAGTGTAAACTGTTTCTACTGACCTTTGTGAGATAGATAAATGAATGACTGCAAAATATGGTAGCATCAGAATTCCTGGAATTGTTCTGTTTTTTGTATAAATGTACCAGTAGTCACTTGCTTAGTTTGTAGGCTGTGCACTGCCTCATGCATAAGAAATCACAGAAATATTAATGTAAAACTACTGCTGCCTCTCTTAGTGCATTATCATCACATTATGAAGCTTTCAATTGATGATCTTTCTCATGTTCTTAGACAACCTTGACCTTCAGTTTTTAGTGAGGTGAATAATATTACATCACATCTAAAGAGAACAGTGTAATCATCTTTTCTATTTGCAGCCAAAGACAGTCAACACTATTTGATACAATCAGCATGTGTCTTGATACTGAAGGCACATGGTGACAAGTCTAACTGAATGTAGTTATTTGGCTGTCATGAAATGCACCTTATGGTGATAAACTTCAGCCATAAAATTGGAAGACTATCACATAAACATGTTTCATGAAGAAATACACTAACAGAATTCACTGCTGGTTTATAGTTAGAAAACTGTGTTCTATTTATTATGCTGCAATTTTTACAGTAAGTCAGGTTCCAAAGCTCATTACATTTTACAATGAAGTAATTATGGGGTGTTGATTCTTCTCCTTCAACCAACAGGTCTTTCTAATTAGTGTACAATAAACTGAAATACCACAATTAAAGATGTGTGAAAGAATACTAAGACAGGATGCATCTTCAGTGGACTTAGAAGCAGGGTGGACTGCACAGCTACAACCCCACCCTGTGCCTGGGTCAGGTACCTCACAGGACACTGCTCGTGGGGAAACCTCCTCTTGCAGCCTCTCCTCTGGGAACGTGTGCAGACACTACAACAAGCATATCAAGGCACTTCACATTTGTATGCATTAAATCTTGAACTTGATACAGAACCAGCATTTTCTTTTCACTACTTATCAGGCATTTTATATTTTAGATAAATTTCTTCTCCCTGTAATCTTAAAGGATATGGTGTTCATAACACTTACTGAAGGTTAAGCTATAAAACTACCCAAAACAATAGCTTCAATAAACTCAGAGACATTGTCTTATCTTCAGCATAAGTCAGCCTCACTGCAGTGCAATGTTTCTAGCTTGGCATTTTATTGGTTATGGGAGATGTTCTGAGCCACAAGGAGCCTCAGTCCTGCTGGAAGCCAAAGAGAATTTGAGAGTTACCCTCCATTTGTGCTTTTGAAGATTCCTACTGTGAGTTTGGATGGTTGCCTGTGAATAATAGTTGAAATATGGGGTCACTCTTCTACTGAATTACTCATCCTGCAATTAGCAGTAGCAGGGTGTGGGTATTACTGTGCTTATAAAAGATTCGCCCAAAGAAAGTGACTTCATCTAAGAGAGGCTGTGATCATGGGGTCTTCTTAGGCTGCCCAGGTAAACAGTGGAGCACAAATGGCATTTCAGGACTATTCTTAAAGCAAGGGGTTTCTTGGTACACACTTGCCCTGCTCCACCTTGAAATGTGTAAATTGGACAGCATGCAGAGGTGCCCTGGAATGGCAGAAAGAGAAAAAGATTGATGAAAGATATGCTTTAACTATTCAAGAAGAAATGCAGCCCCCTTTGGGCCATTGCAACTCAGAAAAAATGTAAACTACATAAATCTCAGCTGCAGTTCACATATCTGCTAGAAGAAGAGGAAATAATTAAAATAGTCTTGACTTTTTTTTTTTTTAGATCAGAAAGGTTAGCCTTCTCTCAAAATTATTTAATCTTTTCAGACCTCTTGCAGCCATTCAAGACATTAGACAGCCTTATGATGATAAAGATAAAATTAATGCCTCACTTTTATGTAAGACTTATTAGGCCAACATTAATCATTACTTGGTTAATTCAGTGGGCAAAGAAAAATAATCACCAAGTCTCAAAGAAACAGGGAATGTTTTTACAGGCCCATTACATCTACACATTTGCTAACCTTGCTCGAGTTACTGAAGCTCAGCAGAGGTGATTAATACAACTAAAATCATATTATTCTTTGCTAAAAAGCAGGTTCTGGTAGATGAAATAAAGTTTCTGATTTCAGAGAGGCCAAGCAGGGGCTTTTGTGGTCAAGTCAGGAAAAAACTGAATCTTCATGTTAGCATAAACTGGAAAATTTAAAGAATTCTGACGAGGAACTGATTAAAAGAAGGTAATTTCAAGATTTCTAGGAAGATTATTTTTCTTATTTTCCTTCCTTTTTTTATTAATTCATCTTTTGATATTAATAGAATCATAGAACAGTTTGGATTGGAAGGGATCTTTTAAAGGCCACCTAGTCCAGCCCTCCTGCAATGAACAGGGTCATCTCAAGTAGATCAGGTTGCTCAGAGCCCCATCCAACCAAACCCTGATGGTTTCCACAAATGGGGCATCCACCACCTCTCTGGGCAACCTGTTCCAGTGTTTTACCACACTCACTGTAAAAAACTCCTTCATTCTATCCCACCTAAATGCACCCTCTTTTAGTTCAAACCATTGCCCTTGTCCTACTGCAAGAGGCCCTGATAAAAAGCTTTTCAGCCACCTTGCTGATAGCCCCCTTTGGGCACTGAAAGGCTGCAATGAGGTCTGCCTGGGGGCTTCTCTTCTCCAGGCTGAACAGCCCCAACTCTGTCAGCCTGTCCTCCTAGGAGAGGTGCTCCCTGGCACTGAGGACAGTTTCTCAGGGGGTCGAAGAATAACTAGAATTTGCATCCGTGCTGAGATGCTGTTTTGCCTTTTGTCTGCCCATATATGAAAAATTTGTATTGGTTTAAGTTTAAAAAAATAGAAAATCAGAAGTTCCATTGTTCACAAAGTAGGCAAAACCTGCACTTTCATTTGTATCCTATAATGTACAACAACAACAAAAAAATTAGATGGGAAAATTGTATGAAAAATTACAGTACAGGACAGTCTGACTATAGATAAGAGTTTTAGAAATATGGGATTGCCTTCATAGAACTGGGTATATTCACATGAAGAAAGTCATTAGAAAATGACAGATAAACATCAGGGCAGAGATCACTGGGGAATTATGATAAATTTCTTGTTCCTCTGATCATTAATCAAGAGATATAGGTGTTGTTGATCTCTTGAGATAGGAGAATCCTGGATTTCTGTCTCTGCTCCGTGAATTATTTATGTTCTCATGTTATCCACCTTCCAGTTCTACTGTAGCTTTGAAGCATTCTATTTAGTTAGTTAGAAAAAATGAAATGCTGAGAGATTAAAAAAATAAGCAGAAATCAGAACAGTAGATGGACAAGACAGCATAAGACCCTACATCTGGCAAAGGAATATGTTAAGCAGCATAAAGTATTTTTCATAGAATTCCTATGTACAATTCCAGTGTAAAAAGATTAACCAGGTAATAACACAGCAGGCTGACCATTTGGTGGGGTTTTTTTCAAAGTGGGTTTTAGAATTTTTGATAGATTTTTGAATTTTGGCTTTCAATTATACTTAGTCCTAGGGGAATTAATTATAAATATGAAATAAATGTACATTAATAGATAGGTCAGGACACAGTTTGAACCTTTTAAATACAAGATTTTAAGATTGCTGCAGTCTAGACCTGATTAGAGATGAAAAACAAGTAAGATTAAATGACCAGATCTCATCACGGCGATGGATTAATTGCCCCAGGTGTTCCTTATGATGTGCCATGATGTTTAATGAGTTCATTAATGACTTGGAAAGGTGAAAGGATAGCATTTCAACGAGGTCTGTTGAGGGGACTAAGTTGTATACTTGTACAGGACCTGAGGTGACTGTAGAAAATACTAAAGAAACCAAAATAAGATAGGTGAAGAGTCAGAGTGATAACAAAGAGCATCAAAATCCAGCTGCCAAGAAAAATAATCTGTCCAACCTGGAAAGCTGTAACCTGATTATATCACCTAAAGGAGACCTGGGACTTGACTGTGCACAGATCAATGTGCAACCACAGTTGGGAAAGCAAATCAGCCACGGGACTGTGCAAAGGGCTATCAGGAACGTGGGGAGCATGGAGCAGAACAGAGACATAACACGGTGGGCCATGGGTCACCCAGCCCCCACGTGGAGGCTGAGGGGGAAGGAAAGAACCTCCCCAGAGGTGACAGAGGTTGCTTTCTCTGCACACAGGAGTCTGTAGGACACTGCATGTTCTGGAGCAGTCAGGGACACACAGCTTGGCCTTTTTGTAAAGGGAAGGAGCCATTTGGTGCAACAAAACAGCAGAAAGATCAACACTTTTTCGGTATTTCAGGTGTGAAATTCACTGCCATTAGAAAGCACTGAGACTAAGAATTCAATAAGATAAAAAAGGACTGAATAATCATTTAGATATCAGGACTATATAGACCTATCATAATTAATGATTTTTAAAAATGGCAAATAGCTATCATGCAGCACTCACTGGCTGTGAGGTTTGTGTAACTTCCTCTGAAGCTCAGGGTGCTAGGTGTATTATTGGGACAGCAGAAGTTGAAGATAACTTACGTTTTTGAGGCAAATACAGAAAAATATTTATAGTCCTACCATAACATCTTAACAAAGACAACAAATATATACCAAGATAATCTTTAAAATTACTGATCTGATCTTTAAAAATCCACTTATTTGCTTATGCCTGTCTAAACTCAGACAATCACAAACAGAACATCACCTTTCCTCAGAAGAAATCCCTCTCAAAATGTCAGTTCAGTTGGAAGCTAAGATATGTAATGTTTTCTTTCCTGACTTCATGTTTTCTATATTTATTTTTTGGTCAAGGACAATCCCTTTTCCCCTATCAATGTCAACATTTGACAAAATACAAAAAAAATGCTTTGGAATACTAATAAAAAAACCCACCCCTGCATAACCCTGTACTGATCTGAGTAGATATTTGCATGATTCCAAGACTCATAACCTCCTCCTTAAGCACTCACCAATACTTCCAGCAGGCTGCCAGCCACCAGGTCTCCTCACAAAACTTTCAGCTGGGTCAGAGAAGAACACTGATGGAAAAACCCTGGCATGGCATGGTCTTTCCTACAACGGGGTTTCATGTGCCCAACATTAACCAATAAACACTTCCATGGATGTGAAAGCAGGGAAGTGCTGCCTTGGGGAAGGCAGACAAGTGGTGGCTCCTGGGGAGGAAGGCACAGGGTGTCACCTCTCCCCCCAGCCACAGCCTGAGTGTGGCATTACCACGCTTCCAATGTGGATAAAGGTTTCCAATGCTGCTTTGCTGAAGGTATGGCCCATAAATAATGAGGTGGAGAGAGAGGGTAGTGTTGGGGGAGTAGTATTTCCTCAGAATTGTAGTTTGTTATGTTTTCTGACATAGCCACTTCCTACAGCTGCTCCAACCTGTCAGAGTGCTGAAAATGTCATCTGTTTGCATCTCAGGAAAAGATGCACAGCTGAATCAAGGAATGGCTGCCTAAGTGATGTTGGTTTCTATGATTTGAGCCCCAAAAGGTCTTAAACAGTCAGATTTATTGTCTATCCATTTTTATGACTCTTAGCTGTATTTATTCTCTGATGTTTACCATCAAATGTCTCTACGTGAGCTTTGGTTTGTAGGCTTTCATATTGCTAAATCATTTTTTAAGCTTGAGATGTAGCTTCTGTTGAACATCAATCCCTCGAGATACACCATTAACATGAATCATTTCTGAAAGTACCTCGTGCAATATGAACTTCATGTTGAGTCAATCACTCACTGTGATTGAAAGAAGAGATGACCTTCACAGAAGCAACACATCACAGCTGAATATCCCAGGACCCTCTTCTCTACTGTCAGTCGTGGCTGCTTTTGGAGCTGATGCAGACTTAATCATGGCACAAAAATAGGTTGAAGATTATTTTCCTTTATGTGGTTAGGTCAGTGGAGCTTTAAATAAAGGATTGATGAAAACTGAGGCTTTTACTGAGTCACAGAGACCACTTTATCGCTTCAGTGCAGGTTTCACAGTGGACTTAAAGATAAGTGTTAAGTTGCACTTTGGTTTGTTTCCTTTTCCTCAATGCCCATCAAGTAAAATCTTTTTCACAAGTCCTGGCAGCAGAGTTTTTTGGGTCTCTTTATTAAAAAGGCCTAGATTTGCAAAGGCACTGGAGCATCTCCCTCTGCCAGGTGTGGATCTGGACCTGAGGCCTGGATGCTGCACACCTGAACTTGTGCTGAGGGATGAAGTCATAAACTTGATCCCCCTATTAATCTGACAAGTGTTTTTAGTTGGCCAGTGCTTTAGCACAACTCCCTTTGTACGAGGAGATGTTATTTTACATTAGCACCCTTTCCTGTACAACTGCTACAAAAGTGGATGGGGTAAAAAAATAGATTTGCTGTTAAAAGGCATAGGTTTTATAACTGATTCTGGTTTGGGTGTCCTTTGGGATCTTGGATTTGTCACTCACCCTTCCAGTACATCAGCTCTTTCTCCTGTAAATTAGCCTAATTATATGTTCCTGCTTTATAAAATCAGTGGGAGGCCTGGTTCAGCCTGGTTCAGCTTGGTTCATTCATTAATGATTTAAAAGAGCTTGGAGATTACTGGGTGTATAGGAGCATAAAACAGAAGTTAAATGCAAAGGAGAGATTTGAAAGAAAAGGAAAAAAAGAAAAGAAAAATCTATGTCAGTTCCACACACTTTCACAAAATTAGTTTCTCCCACTCCTTGTGTTCTTCATTCCACAATATAATATATATATATTTTCTTTTTCTTTTGATAAGCAGCCAGAGTTTGGGAACACTCTTCTCATTTGTGAATATGCCATTTTATTCTGAAGATCATCTGATTTATAAGAGTAATTATCTGGTTTCCTAGCAGTATTTCTGCTGCTGAAATACCATATTTCAACAAATTATAAATACCTCAACAAGATTAAATATGCAGCTTGTATTTGTCTAAGTTCACATTTGCACTTTATTTTAAAATAATCAGTTACAGCAATTACTTCCTAGATCTTCCTAGAATGAAAAAAAATCAACATTTGATATAAGATTTGGCCAATACATACAGGATAGTCTCAAAAGTAGCAAGACCTATTGACCCCACATTAATCTCTTCAATGAATTTTGGCCAGCATCAAATATTGAGCATGTAATTTGAAATAATTTAAAAGAAGAAACAAAAAAACTCTAAAAAGGCAATTACTGAGTACCTTCCCCATACAAAAATTTCATCTCACCTCGTTCTGTTGAATGATGTGACACAATGTAAGAATTTTGCAGTTCCAAATTTGAGAAAATATGTTATTAACATAATTCTGAATAATCCTGTTTGTTGCATAGCTGCATGCATGCATGCATTAGTTAGGATAGAATTGTAAAATTCATGCAAAATCTCGCTGCTGTCATTTAGGCAAACACTAATATGTTAGGACTGCATTTGGGAAAATACTTTTTGTATAGTATGTTTGACTGTACCAGTGAGAAAAAAGTGAGATAGATCATAGAAAAAGCATTGACATTGTATTTAAAGAGTAATGAATTGAGGGTTGTTTGCAGCAAGAAATGCCATGCCCAAAGGTGGTGATTTCAAATTCAGAATGTTATCCTCTTCATTTCTTACTCTGCAGGGTGAGCCAATGTATAGATATGTCCCACTATCATATATATTGCTTATACCCAAAAGCAATTTAATTTTTTCCTAGTAGATATTGAAATGAAGGAATATTCTTTCTACATCATCACTTAGGACTGTGGCATCTAAAGGTCATCATGAAAAGCATCTTCCAAACAACTACTATCAACATCTGAGTATTGACTGATAATGATTATGTATTGTTAAAAGTATTTTCTGTCAAACAGAAATAAATGTTTTTCATATTGTTTCCTGCTTCTCAGAGAAATAGAAAAAGATAAGATTTTCAGTTATTTATTCTACTGTCTGCTCATGGATGTGAACAACCCCTTCAGAGTTTAATCTTTATAGCAATATTTTCTTTATAGATATTACAACCTTGAGTTGAGATTTTAACATCAAATACAGTAAATTTTAGTGTTCAGAACTGACAACAGCGATAATAACAAAACATCCCTAAGGCTGTGTGCCAGCAAAGAAGAGTTCTTAAAGTAACAAAATACACAGCATATCATCAAAGTCAATTGTCCCCTTTCATTTCTTGAGCCCCTGCCATGATATTTTCAGATTGCCCATAGAAACTAAGAAGAAATACAGGATAGCTAACTGAGAGAAACTGGTTTTAGGTGCAAGTGAAAACTGAAACACAGTCCAATGCAGCGAGATACAGCTCTGTTGGAGGTGGGCTGGTTCCCAGAGAACATCTTTGATCTTTTGGCCATCACAAACCTTGTGGAACATGTCAATATAATTGCTAGTTTCAAATCAGGTTAAATCAGGTAACAGTCACATTCCTCTTTATTTTGGAACAAGATTGGACTGTGTCCCAATCACAAACCAGTACCTAAGGTTGGGATAAACACTGAGCTATGAGGGTTGTGGGTGTGTTTTGGTATTGTGCTTTTTTTTTTTTCTTTTCTCTTCTCAGCAGCAGACAAAATAACCCTTTGCTCCTCTTTGTTTCTGCTCTTCCTTGTCTTCTACCATCCTAAGCTGGGCAGTAAGGTTGTGTGCTAAGGCAAATCCATGAATGGTGTTTTTAAATTCTTTTAAAAGTTTGCAAATATAAGAAAAAGGAATGATTACCTTGGAGCATAAGAGTGATCAAGCATACACTATAATCCCATAAACATTTGTACTGGTATTTCAGAGAGGGCTACATGAGGCATAGAGGGGCTAAAATGGGATAGAAACAAGTAAAAAGGTGCAGACAGTGGAAGAATCCTTTAAAACTATATTTATTGCTGGAGAAAATGTCTGTAGAACCACATACTTATGAGTTTTCCCTGGAGTTTGAATGGAATACAGAGACTGAGTGCTGTTTTGACCTATTTGTAAGTATATTTGAGTCAAATGCCACCACAAAGGCAGCAGGAAAGCTCAGAAGATAGCAAAGGTAGTGTGGCTAAGGGACAGTGTTTCAGGACGAGGTAGTGGGTACAAAAATTTGAAATTGCGATTAGGGATTATGAGCAGTCTCCTTTTGACTGACTCCTAATGTGTTCAGACAAGCAAGAACTGATGATGAATTCTCTGAGGATAAATAGAAGTATGAGGCAAATTTCTAATGATATTTAATTTTTGCTGCTGCTGGAAACAACTCACCAAACTCAAAGAATTTAATAGCTACTTAGCCTAAAAGATTAGCACTATTACATGCAGCAGAACTGACACAGAAAGCATGAGTAGCCCAAGGAAGTAGCTTCAGTATTAATTACAGTAATTATTTATGATGTATTTGTTAAGCAGTGACAGTGCACTTAGGACTGTATACAGCAGAACTGATGCCTGAAGCAAGCAGGTGCTGACCATCTGCATCTTGTGTCTTTGGTGGATACTGAAAGTGTTGACAGGGGACTCTAAGCTGGAAAGGAAACTATCCATATACTCTATACATATAGAAGATGTTTAATCTCTTGAAATACTTATATTTGTTATAATACCTAATTGTTTAAAAGTTTGAATGCTTTCTGATCATTTATTCTTTCAAAGCAGCAAAAAATAATAGCTGTATTAATAAATGGGACATTGAGATTTGCATGACTAGGGCATGATCATCCCTCTGTATTCAGCCTGAATTCTGCTCAGTTCTGGGCCTTTCCCCACAATAAAGACACTGAGGTGCCAGAGTGTGTCCAGAGTGAAGCTGTTGAAGGGTCTGGAACACAAATCTGATGAGGAGTGGCTGAAGGAGCTTGAGTTTATCACTCTCTACAACTGCCTGAAGGGAATTTTTAGCAAGGTGGGAGTTGGTCTCTTCTCTCAGGTAGCAAGTGATAGGACAAGAGAGAATGGCCTCAAGTTGTACCAGGGAAGATTTAGTTTGGATATAAGGGAAAATTTCTTGACTGAGAGGGTTGTCAAGCATTGGGAAAGGCTGCCCAGGGAAGCAAGTGAGTCACCATTCCTGCCTGGAGGTATTTAAAAGACATGCAGACGTGGCACTTAGGGACATGGTTTAGTGGTGGGCTTGTGTGTTGGGTTAATGGTTGGAGTTGATAATTTTAAAGGACTGTTCCAACCTAAATGGTTCTATGACTCAAAGGAATGAGATACCTAAGATTTAAACACAGCTCTTCAGAATTTTGTTTCAGTCCAGTTTGCTTCTTTTACCTGAGATCTACTCATTCTTCTTCTCTCCCCTTCCAACCTTGCTCCTTTCCCACAGTCCCTTCCAACCAGCTGCCCATCTGCTTACTCAGGATTTTTATTGTTGATGTACTGTAACTCATCCCCAGCACTGATGCATAAGGAACTGCTCTTCATTTATTGGAAACTGGTGGTACATCCAATAAAACAAACAAACAAACAAACAAACAAACAAACAAACAAAAAAAAAAACCAAAAAAAAACCTGACCTCCTCTTCATTTAGGGTACTCCTCAGGTACTAGAGTACCTGTATTTTTCTAAACACTAAGGTCATGACAACACTTTTTATCTTGATGGATTAACATAGGTAAGATTTTTGGAAGACTTGATACTGAAGGAGGGATTTGGAAGACCAGAGGATCAGAACTGGAAGAAAATTCCACTTTTATATGTATCAGCAGGACAATAAGTGAATATTTACACCATCCATATGAATATGGACGATGTAAAAGAGTGTAAGAATGGTATTTAGACAGACCTGTGAAGCATAAGGGTAGGAAGACTATATTGATTCTCAACTGGCAATGAATGAATGACACAGAACAAATAATAGGGTAATAAAATAAATATCCTCTTCATGGGCTCAGATGTACAGCTGAATTATCCCAGCTGCTTGGGCTGCTATATCTCAGTTGAGCCATGGTAACTGACTATCCACAAAGTTTTCACTTATAGAAGCATGAAGTAAAATGTGCTGGCTTCAACCTCTGCTAGAGATTTTCAGCAGGTTCAGGAGATGCATATGGTTAGGTATTTGGCAGAGGTTTAAGTCATCATAACTCAGTTGTTCAACCAGTTTCTTAGATATGCACACCAAATTTTGCTATTTGCTATCTTCAAGATAGGAGATTTTGCAGATTAACTGTTCTTCTGCATGAATGCTTAAAAAGACACATTTTTCATCAGTGATTTATATAAAACAAACATAGTCCAGACATCCCCAGACAAATTTGTGGAGCCAAAGCAAGTGTAGTGAGTCCTAAACAGAGAACTCCCTGATGTGTCAGGCCTGTAAGTGCCCTGCAGAGGCAAAAAGCCTCAGAGCTCTTCTGTTCACTTGTCTGTGATGGTTTCACACCATCAAACTAATCCAGGGAGGAGCAAGCCCCAACATTTTCATTGGCACCAGTACATTCCACATGCTTATTTACTCTGACTGTCATCAAACTAAAGATAAATCCGGCATCAAGATTGCTTTTTTGAAAGGCCTACCAGACAAGATAAATTAAATACAAGCTGCAGCATTCTTTCTGAGTTCACATAATGGGGGAATTTCAAAAACTGTAACACTGCCTCTCTTACCAACGATTTGTAACCCATAATTACATTGATACATGTGCCATGTCAGCAACAGCAATGAAATTCATAGTATTTTTTATGTGAAATGTACTGTTTTATTGCATTAATTCACATTTAATGTGTACACAGTAATAACCATAAAATATGATAACCAGAGTTATGTATTTTCTTCAGAACCTTCATTTAGAGAGCTTTCAAAAGAGTCCAAGGAAATTAAAATATCAGTCAGTTTACCTGCAGGATATAGAGCCAAAGCACTGTGCACTATAATTTCTTTTACAAGCAGCCCCTTCCTCTCATAACATCCTACCTCTGATAAAATACAGTAGTCATAATACTTGTACATATTGTTAATACTGCTGTGCACAAACTTGAGATTTGAGAACCAGAGGAGACTGAGACCATCACTGGAGAGAAACTGGGTCACTCGTAGTGGCTCAAGGAAAGGAGGGCTGTAGTGAAGGAATGAAACTCAACTATTTCTTGTCAATAGCATCCATAAAGCAAAGATGTCACTCTTAGTTAGGAAATAGCTCTTCTTGAGAAGGTGCATGAACAAACTAATAAGGTCTAAATGGAGCCAAAGTCTTCAACTCCCCTCTCTTGAGAAGAGAAGCAGCAATAATAGGGTCTATGGAAGATTAAAAAGAACCAATATGATATTTTTGTCTTTCCTTTGTCTTATTTTACCAACTGCCAGTGCTAAATTACACTAATGTAATGTCATGTAATGATCTAAATTGAACATAAACCCCCTCTTCATTACAAAAACAAGGAAAAAAAAAAAGAGGTACAGTACAGTCCAAGAAATACACTCTCATTCAAGAAAGAAGTAAAAATAGTTATAGCTTTTTCTGACATTGGACAAAACTTTTGGTAAAGATAACAAAGTACTTAACTCTTCTTTACAGAAATGAAAATGAAATTTCAGGGACATTTTTACTTGTTAGTCTTTTAAATTGAATTACACATGTGAAAACCAAGCAAGCAGTTTAATAGTTAAGTAATAATTGCACATAAGATTTATACTAGGTGTAAGAGCAGGAACCAGAAGTACAGAATAGATATTACTGGAATCTGAAAGATAAAAGCAACCCCTGATAGATTATGATTCATGAGTTGGATGGATTTACTTGGAATGACAGAAGCATGCAACATTTGATGGGAAGAAACAGGCATCATCAGAGATGGCTTTTATCAGCTTTGGCTTGCCAGAACTTTGTGCCAGTACCTGTCACAAATTAGAAAGAATTTCTCTCTATTGCAACAAAATATTCAGTAAGAAAAGCATCTTCTGGCCTTCCAACTCCTGAACACTCAAGACTGGTGTAAAGAGAGAAGCTGTCTTGGCACAGAAACGTAAGAATTGCCCCCATGACTCTGAGCAATATCAGTTTTAGTGCAGGAAGGAGGTTCCATAGCAACTTCTTCTTAGGTTTTTAGATATCATCTAACTAAATATTCTTAGCTCTCTAAGAAAATCACTTTCACATTACACAAGAAACTAAATGACAGGAACAGAACCAGAATTAAATATGCATTTAATTTGGAGAAAAGTTACATTTGTTACCGTTCTCAACTTTTCGCTCCACAGAACTTCTAATTATTATTATTATTTATTATTTTTAGATTATTTTTATTATTATTTATTATTATAACCACTCCCTAAAACTGTTTTAATTTGAAATTTCTCTGGTAACTCCACAAGGTTCAAAACCTTTCTTGTGCAGAAATCCACGGTACTGTGGTACCTGTTATGACTGAATGGGATTCCTGGTAAAACAGGAGCAGGTGGAGGTTCATGTCCACTGGTGCAAAATATCAGAAGAAAGCACTTAGTACAAGACTGCAGGGCAGTGACACAGATAAACACCAAAGCAAAGCACTGAGATCTCTTCTGCTTCCAGAGAAGACTTTTGATTCTCTTTGGAATTCGTTAGCCACCCTTGTGTTCAGCTGATTAAATTTGTAGATGTCCTGAAGATTATATTGACAGCTATTCCTGCTTACATCTTAAGTGGCAAGAAGTTGAAGAGTATGAGTTGACATGATATGACAAATGGAAAAACGAAATGCACTGCTGTGTAGCACTTACATTTGTCTCCTGATCACTCCTTGGCATCCTGGCTGTGTTGGGACCGGAAGTCAAATGGAGGGATGACATTTGGTTTTGCTAAAATAGCTGTGTTATTGCTGATTTATGGCTAAATTCCTTCCTAAGTACACAGATTAGCAGGGAAGGTGAAAGTTACCTAATCAGAAGATTTGTAGAGTTCTTGAGTCTCACTGGTAATTTCATTGGAAAATAAATCATGTAAGCCATACATTTAAAACAATTATGAAGAAAGAAAGAAAGCAGATGGAATAAAAGCCTGATGGAAAATGACCACACAGTGCATATGTCTGCAACTCTTACAAATCATAGTATCTCTTTTAGGTGTATCTGCAGATTTAAGACTGATCTTACTTCTATTTAAGTATAAATCAGAAAAGTAGTTCCACTGAAATTATCAAACTTACACTGAGTTAAGGAAAAAGAAAAATTTGCAGAGTAAAATCAAGCTAAGAATTAAAATGTTGATACTTACACAGTAGATAGTATGATCCACATCATATAAATTTATTGCAGTTTTAGGTAGAAAAAGTCTAAATCTAGGTAGCTTCTATTTTTCCCCAAGTAAATGTTTTTCTATTGCAAATGAAATTAGACTTTCTGAAAATACATTAATTTATCTTAAAAAAATGTTATTTCTAGGCATGTTTGCTTCTGAGAGAACATTTTTAAGTGTCAGAGATGACTGGTTTATGGAGCAGCTACCGAGGGAACAGATATCTACCCCTACAGAGTCCCCTAATGGAGACCACATTAATTATCCTCATTATAGGAAGGGGAAAGGTCTGAAATGTGCCACAATATCAGAATCTTTAAAAATAGAAACAATATAAAGTGGTGAAACAGTGAAATAAAAATGAAAAGCAGCCATCAGTGGAGTAAAACACTTTCAGGAAGACAATTTAGAAAGGTTCTGTATTAGAGATATAGAGAAAATATATGCTATCATTAAAAAATATAAATTGGAAACAAAAAAATCACCTGGCCTATGTTAAACACTAAAGCAGGGAAAGGTCTCAGAAGTGAAGATGGGGAGTTGCATCAAACAAACAGTAGAGAAAGGAGTATAAATGGCAGAAAGCTGAATACAGAGATGCTGTATGACAGGCCAGAAGGGATTTGAAGGAGTAACAGTAAGGACAGGTAACCTATAAATAAAACTTTTTTCAAACACACTATTACCAGAAAGCCTGACAGAGAGTCAGATGGGACCAATAGGCAATCAAGGTATGAAAGGAATGTTCAAGGAAGATGAGGCTATTGCTGGAAAGCTATATTAATTTATTGCATCAGTGTTCATTACAGAAGAGAATGAGGTCCTGATATCAGTCATTCCTTATGGGAGATAAGGCTGAGGAACTGGCTCAAATTCAAGTGTCAATAGAAAAGGCTTTAGAGCAAATTGACACACTGAGCAGTAAGAAATCTCCAGGAACAGATGGTATTCACTGAAGATTTATAACAGAGCCCAAATATAAAATCGCTAAACTACTAACAGTGGTGTCTAACCTATTGCCAGAGGAACAGAAGGTGGGAAATGTGACACCAATCTTTATGAAGGACTCAGGAGAGATCTTGGATCCATAGACTGCAAGTCTGCTTTCTGTGCAGGCAAAATGGTAAAACTGTAATATAGGATGAGATTAATAGACATCTGGACAAACACCCTATATTGCATAATACACCATTCTGTTGAGGGAAGATATTTCCTACAAATGCATTTGAATATTATAAAACTCTCAACAAGCATGTGGGTTAGAGATCCTAATGCTATAGAGCACTTGGATTTTTAAAAGGCTTTTGATATATTCCCTCATTAAAGATTTCTACAAAATAAATTACCATGGGGCTAGTTGCCATGGATTAGTAATGACTTAAAGGCAGATGGCAAAGAAAAGCTGTAAGTGGTTAACTTTCTCAACCAACAAGTTCCCTAAATACCTGTAGTTGGATCTGTAGGGTTCATCACTCTCCTGTGCTACCTGCAGAGGGACTTTCTGAGATGTAAGATAGCAGGGACTTCCAGAGCTCACTGGAAAGGACAGTGAAGTAAAATAGCAAATAAAGCTCATTATCAATAAGTGCAGGTTAATGCATTTGGAATAAATCAGATCTGATTACTAAAACAATGGGCTCTGAAAGAACTATTTCTATCCTGGACAGAGAATCCAGGGTTCATTTTATAAGATAATCTGCAAGTTGATGGTATAACTGGTGTCAACTACAGTGTTAGGATTTCTTAGGAAAGGAACTGAGAGCAAAACAGAAAACAACCTAATAAAATTCATATGTGTAACACATTTAATGACACATACAATTCTAGTTACCCTGTTTCAAAAACCTTTCAGTAGAACTAAACAGAGGTAAAGATGGCAATAATCTTGACAAAAAAACCTATGGTGCATCTTAGGTTAAAAACATGACAGACATTTATAAAGCAAAAAATTATTTCAAGAGTGCAGTAGTGAATTGTTATTCACTGTTTTTCATCATGTTAAGAAATGGAGCTCATTCAGATAGCAGCAGTTTTAAAGCAAACAAAAGAAAATGCTTTTATACATCATATAATTGTGGATCTCGTTGCTTCAGGGTGGAGACCAAAATTAAAATGAATCAAGAAAAGGATTAGATGAGTCCCTGGGGAAGAGGTTCATTAATGAATTTAAACACAATTCTACAGATGTTGCCTCTGTTTCAGGAAATCCAAACAACGAACAAAAGCTGGAATAGAATAGAAGGGAAAAATGATTCTACATGCTTTGTTTCTTAAGTACCTGTCTTTGCCTTCTGCTGGAAACCCTCATGTCACCAGGAAGGCAAGGTCTTCCAAAGCTAAGAATTAATCAGTAGTAGTACACACTGTAAAGCTGTTTTGTTCTATGTTGTTAGCAGGGTGACATTAATGGTGAACTGAAACACAACTTTAAGTCATGAGTACTTGCTCTGCTGCTTTCAAAGTGTAAATTTAGGCTGTGCCTAACTGAAGAAACTTTTGAACTTTTTTTACTTTTACTACTTGCTCTCTTTTATGCAGAAGTGTAGACCAGAAAGATATCTTCTGCTCTTGGATTTGGTTTAGTAGATCCGGTCTTTGTTTCTACAGAAATGTTTAAAAGAAGAGAAACTATCAATGAGCACATTGTTTAAGAAGGTTTAAAAAGCCCTAAAACAGGTTGGAGGGCTAAATACATGGCAGGATCTGCATCTGTTCACAAACAGACATAGACACAATGCATAGATAAAACCAGAGATGCCAACACAACAGATAAGAGTACCAATTAATTTATTGGAATTCCTCAAGTCTGAAAAAAGGGCAAAGAAAATGTACCATCTACACTTCCTAATAAGAATTTCTAATAGCAAGAAATGAAGCTGAGAAATTTGTTGTCTTATGTGAGTCATATTTCCAAATTCAGAGTTGAGAAATGAGAAAATTTCCTTAGTTTTCCACCATTTTTCTCAGAATGCAATTTTCCCCTCAGCCCAAAGCTCATCTTTTAATTAGACTGCCAGAAAACTTCCTATACAGGACCTCCTTTCTTGAGAGCTTCATCCTAAGTTCTGCCTCTATAAGTGAATAAAAGATACACCCCAGCTTTTCCTCTATCCATGGTGGAGGTAAGAGGATATAAAGAGAATCTGTTAACTTCTGTCAAAAACCTGAGATGTTTTGGCATGACACAGACACAAATGCAGAACTGCAGAGGCAGCAAATTCCTCTAAGTGTGTATCATGGATACAAATAACTAGTAGAAAGGCTGTTTAAGCAACATCTTCCTTAAACAGCTCCAGATCCTGTCGGGTTATGCTGGAAAAAAAGGTTTTCTACTTCTCCACGTAACTCATATGAAAGCTATTTACACACTCATGGGTCAAGTTCTTAATTTTAGGCAGACACAGCAGACCAGGTAAATAAACTAAGCTGCTTCCCTGACTGAAATCTCACTTACACAGCTGAGGTAAATTGTGCCACATGCACACAAGCCCCATGTGCTCTGTAGTTAAGGGCAGCTGTGCTGGGGGGATGGCTGCTGCACAGAACTAAAAGGGGCACAGCTGGCTGCACTCATCTCACTTCACACTACCCTATAAAAAAAAAAAAAAGTATTTCTACTCCAAGGAAGCCTTTTAGGCTGCCTCTAGAGTCTGCCCACCCTCCACAGGGAGGTTCAGCCTCTTTTCTCAGGTAGTATTTAGGATGGGATTAATTGGTCTGTTTTTCTCTATTGGGTATTAGAGGAAGCCAAGCTGAGGGGTTTACATTGGGTGTGTTTTGCTTGATTAGGTCAGGAGAATCCTATCCATGATTTTTAAAAGCAAGCATAACTTGTGTCATGGAGACTGCTGTGTGAGTGGAGTAGATACAGTTTGTGCCTCAGACTTTGGCTTCCTCAGAAGATACTAAATAAAAGATAAATGGTGCTTCTTGAACAATACTTGTAACCTTATAGTGTAAATGTTAAATAGAAACTGCACGGCCTCAATAAAGCTAGAGGCTGCTGTAACGAGCAATTCAATTCAGCACAGAGCCCAAAGGTAGCAATCACAGGGCACTTCAATTCTTTAGTCCCACTGCTATGTAACAGCATCAGTACTGAGTTGCCATCAGCATGTGAATGATGTTCTTCTCTCCTTATCTCTTCCTCCCCAAAACTCACTGTGACATATGAACTGTGGTATCTGGCTCTGCAGAAGTCACAGAGAAGCACCTGAAAGAATACCCAAACCCTTTAATTTTATATTCTGCCTCACAAGGATTTTTCTGAAAGTTAAAATGTGTGTACCAGACAGGAAATAAACTATGACATAATCTAGGGAATTAGTAGAACTCTAACGGCTGAGAGATATACAGGAGCTGCAGCTTGGTTTAATTTATGAGAGAGCAAAGCCAATCCCTGATACCACATCTTCCCAAAGCTTTATTTTTCAGTGCCAGTAAACTGTGAAAATTAGTGCAATGAAGTCCCGTTTAAAAATACACATTTAAAAATTTGCATTATTATGCAAAATATGCACAGTGGTGTTGCATAAATATAGCATCTACTGTGAGATTTGCACTTTGCAACTGTGCACTTGACAAATGTTTTTCATTCTTGCTTGCAATTGATACCCTAGTATGTTTTCTGAATGTATTTTTGTCTCACAGAAGCATAGTGCCATGTCCTATTATGTTCCACATGCAAGCAGTTAGGAGAATATATGCCAACCACCAGCATTGCACAAGTCAAAAGTGATTTACCATGGATATATGTGCCTCTTGATGAATATTTCTAAGATTATACAGCTGTTGTTTATCAAGTATCATTTATAAAGCATTACACGACAGTAGGCTGTAAAGAATGCATGTGCAAGCTTGTAAAATGTAACATAATGCTTAGCAATTTAAAAAAACATATTCATTGTAGATTTAATTGTTGAATAGTTATGTTGATTTATACCACACAAATGGGGACTTTATGATTCACAATGACTTAGCAGACAATGAACTTCATTGCACCACTAAAGTTGGTTTATGGGATTTAGTTGCAAAAAAGGTTAAGTGTATTTGTAGGGATCAGTCTTGCATTCTCTGCACTGTTCTTGACTCTGGTTGTTCAAACAAAACACCACTGCATCAGTCTGCCAGCCTGACTGAGTCTAAAAGTTTATGAGATGACTAGTTACAGACTCAGATTAATTTGGGTAGCAACACCAGTCCTTTGTCTAATAGGTAATTAATAAAACTTTCTTCAGAAAATTATTTGGTAGTTAAAAGTAAAATGGATTGATAGCCAAACCTCCTTCAGAAACTTACACTTTTAGTTTAAACAAAAAGAATTTGTCAGCAAAATTCCAATAATCTGAGGGGATTAATGAAATAAAAACTTGAATTTGTAATTTGGTAATTGTGATGCATTTGTGCCTCGCCTCTATTTTCCCCCACAGCTGGGCTCCCCAGAGAGACAGTAACTCCTGTGCTACGTCAAAGTGAGACACAGCTAATACCAAACCTGTGTACCATGAGAGAAGGAGTCCAGAGAGCTGAAAGATCAGGGTCATTCAAGCTTAATGCTTGTAAAGCCCTTGAGACAACATGGCAGTATTTCCAGTTAAAAAAATAAATTATTTTCAGATGGAATATTTTTAATTTTTATGATTTTTCATAAGCTGCCTAAATTTCTGAAGTAGTTCTGGTGAAATTGCACTCCTTGACAATATCTGACACCTCTGTAGACAGTCCTCAATGAGAAGCCTATAGTTATATGGGTATGGATAATGCCTTTCTTTCCTGCTCTGGGAAAGAAAACTTATTCAGTACCTCGCCTATTTGAATGGACAGAGAACTTCAATATCAAAAACCTGTATTCTTCATAAAAGCTACAGTCAGTAAAGGAAAAGAAAATGTTTCCTTAAAAAATTAAAGAGTAGGTCTGACAAGTGTAGTGAGCCAAAAATAATCCAATAATGTTGGATCCCAGGTGAATGTATAATTGGATGCAATTCATCACAGTGCCTGTCTATTTTTTTTCCTCATAAGAAAACGGTAAAAGAAAACCCTGTTAGTTTTCTGAATGAGTGAACAGTAACCTTGTAAAATGTGTGTAACTGCTTGCATACACAGAAAAGTAAATACACACAGCATTCATGCATATGCTTTTGTCATGTGTTTGCACACCTGTGACTGTAGGAAGAACACAAAGCTGTATTATTTCAGGCCCAATGTTAATTCAAACTGTTTACTTACTGAATATGTGTAATACAAACTGAATCTAAAATACCACCATGAGAAGACTGAAATTCTTGTAAAACACAGGGGTAGGATTATTAGACCTTTCCAGATTTGTCAGTTGGTTACCTATCTGCTTCTGACTGTTTCTTTAAGTTATAAAAATTTTCAGTATAGAATCAATGTATGTGTAGCATGCATTTTGTTCTTTATGTTGCTTGTTTATTTTGGAACCTTGAATTTGTATTTGTGCTTAGACATCTGAAAAATGCCAGTGCCCTGCATTAACCCACAAACCAAATACCGAGAGCAACAGGAATTTCCTACAAATGTGTTGGATGATGAATATTTGGCTTTGATCTCTCAGGAATACTTGGAATAGAAAAAATCAGAAGTACTGGAATTCAATTATTATGATAGTTCAATTAACCTCTATTGAACAGATGTAAAAATTATACCTAATTATACACATAGCTGACTTCAGACATGGACCTCTGCCCAACAAGGACTAATCAAAGATCACCAAATTCATTTCACTTCAGACCTTTGCTCTCAGAAATGAGTACTACAGTAAGTGATTTCACCATTAAATATCCCTCTAGCACCATAATCCTTCTAAAAGTCTGTTCAGTGCTCAATTTTATACTAAGAAACTTAATGTGATATCCCCAAGTGTTATCACAGAAATTCTGAAGGAAAGGTCACTGATAAAAAGGGGCATTTAAAGTGTGCTTAGCTGAGTATTGCTGTAAGCCTACCTCACTTTGGACCCACAGACATATATCAAAATGCATGAATTTGTATCTACATTTAAAATATATCCTTATTGTGGTGACTAGAAAATGCTCTGAATTTATTCTTTTTGCCTGAGGTCCAGCTCAAGACTTTATTCTGAGAACCAAAATGGTGTATGTAGTATAAGATATCCCTGTACAAAATGGTATTTTCTGTCTAACAATAAAGTAAATTTCTTTATTATGCAGAAAGTTCCTTAACTTAAAACAGCCTTCCTTTAAGACAGAGGAAAGAAAGATTTGTAATCAGTTATACAGATATGAACACAAATTCTACACTACTGTAGTCTAGGTAAATGTCACCTGCGTTGTCTGGGCAATGTAATTTTTATTGTTCTCATATTAAAAATACAAAAGAAAACATGAGCACAAGATTTAAAGGAAGTGTTTCTTTCTCCCAAAAATATCTTTGGTTTTACAACTGTCTTACATATATTGTTTGTTCACATAACTTTTCTATTGCTAGCACCATTGTTCAGGGAGGAAAAGTATTTTCCATTCCTCCATGACATTTATTTCTCTTTCTATCTGTTGTTGAGATTGACTGCCCATATCTGCCTGTTCTCTCCTTAGCTATTTTTATGAATACCTTTATTTTCTTACAGCTACTGGTTTCCAGAGGGAGTCAGTGGGCTTGCATTCAGCAAGAATATCCCTGAATATTCACCACTGTCTTCTGAATAAGAAAAAAATTAACTGCTTTGTTGTAACTTCTTGGATTCCTCTCGAGAGGGAAAACTGTCATATATCTAGAGTCCTTGTCAGATGCTCACCTACTCATCTAACTTTTCTTCCTAACATTCTAGTAAATGACCAGCATTGGCTGGACCATATTGCCTTGGAAATTACACTGGAGGGGAAGTTCTTCATTTTATTCTGGACCTGTGCATCTTGGATTTCCAGTGGCTGTAAAATTTAGTTGCTGTTGGCCATAGTTCTCCTGCATTTAAGGATGCTTTCTTCTTCTGGGTTCCTTTAGCAAATATCACAGACTCAAAGAATATCCTGAGTTGGAAAGGACCCACCTGGATCATTGAAGTCCAACTCCTGGCCCTGCATAGGACAGCCCCAAGAGTCACTCCATGTGCCCAAGAATGTTGTCCAAACATTTCTTGAACCCTGTGAGGCTTGGTGCTACAACCCCTTCCCTGTGGAGCCTGTTCCAGTGCCTGACCACCCTCTGGATCAAGAATCTTTTCTCAATATCTAGCCTAAATATGATGTTGCTTAGATAAAAAAAAAACAACAAGCAAGATGAGGTGGAGGGGACTGAGAGTCAGGTATTCTTCTGTGACAACACTGTATACACACAGAGTCCCTTAGGTCTGAATGTGGTGTTTTGTTCCTTACAGCTGCCAGTACATTACTGGTAAAGGGATCTAGTCCCACTGGTAAAATTAGTTAGGAGACAAAATACTTATCTAGAGAAAGGAAAATCTAGGTACTCTTAACTAAAGTTATACCATTGGTATAGAGATACAGCTAAATGAATATTCTTCAATAGTTTATCTAAAAGAGAAATATGTTTCAGTGTTTTGTGCTTCACAGTCATCATTTTAATGAGATAATGTTGACTAGGCTGCATTCTTTTTCAGTTGTGTTTACACTGAACACCTCACCCATGTATACTGCAGGTTAATAATCTTGCAGAAAGCCAAGCAATTTCAGTTTTTGAACACAGGGAAGTATTTAATGTAATTATAGTTCCTTTTAAAACAACTAACAGCTTGGAAACATGGGAAAACTGCAGAGTGGATAAGTACTTGAATACTGCTGCTATGATTGTTTTTCCCATAATGTATCTCCTTTAAATAACGAAACTTCGTTATTGGCATGATAATCTGGTAAGACATTAAACTTCAAGCCTGTTAACAGGGAGGATATTGTCTCATATTATATATAAATTACAGTTTATGCACTACATTTCGTAATTTACAATTATTGTCTTCTATTGTCTACAAGCAATTACATTTACAGTAAGCAGGCTGTAACAACAGAACTAAGACAGCCTTGCTTCCTAAAAAGTAGTGTCCTACATCTTCTCCAAAATCACCTCTGCTAGCTGGCTCTCCTCATTCATAAATCCCTCTGCTGTTGTACCCATAGTTGCCTCTCCCTTATCTTACTGCCCTTATTCTTTTCAGATCATTAACTCACCTCCTGCAAAACTTCCCTGATGTATCCAGCACACCATCAGCTCCCTCCTGTGTCCCCCTTCTATACTTTATTTTTGCTTCCAGGTGAAGAAAAGTCTGCAAGGACTGGCTGGCAGTTGCTAAGTGGTTAGTCAGGTCGTGGGCACCAAACACCAAATCCCACACGAACACTTTCCTTCCCTCAGCAGCAGCAGCAGCAGCGAAGTCTCTGTCCTCCATCTAGCCATAAAATTCACAGAACTTGTAACAACTTACATATTTGACACTTTTCACAAAAAGAATTGAAGATAGCCACTGGATTAAAAAGTTAGTGTGGAAGGAGAACTGGCAAAAAGGATAATGCAGCCATGCTAGCTTATTATGTGGAGGAAACTGAACTAAATTTGACTTTCATAGTTGTACATTGAAATGTGAAACTTGAAAAGGAGAGGGAGTGCTTTTTAGTTCCTTGTTTTTTTAGATGCAATGAAACCTTAAATATCCACTGTGGTCAAGATCTGTTTCCCAAAAGACTCCTGACTATTATATTGCCTGCCTGGAAATTTAGGATATAAACTTCTGAAATCATACCATTGCTTTTCTCAGCACATCACTTGTAAGAAATTCCAAAGACATTTTCACTAGTGTAGAATAAAACCAAATGGAGAAGGCAATACTATTAAAAGAAAAATACAGCCTTTTCCATTAATTTTTGGATATAAAAATACAAGACAGTGGAGTTGACTTGAACTCCTACACTTAGGAAGGAATTTGCTCGTCTGAGTGGTCAGAGAATTTTGTGGCTGCTTAGACTTAAAACACATGGTGGCAAGGCTGAGAAATTGCTGGTTGCACAGTCCAGAAATTTCAAATGTAAAAGGACAAGTATTCAAATAATGTGTCTGTCCCCATTATTTTGTTTGAGTCTTCCTGAAAATACATACACTCTCTCACTCTCACACACAAATATGCTCTATCATCAGACACATCGGTTACTATTGCAGCTGGACTTTTTGAGGACAAACATGTATCATAAACCCATTTTTATATGTGGCATTTTTACTAGCATGGTCTCAGCAGAGGCCCAGGATTGAATAAGCATGAAAATTGAAGTGCCTTTGTATTCAAAATGGTGCTCACTCATCCTTGGTCAGAGTTGAAGGAAGGCAAACACACAGGAGCATGCACTGATGGTAGTAGTACTGTAACTGCCTACAGACAAACACAGGATTGTTGTTTCAGGCATTTGCTACCCAGCAGAGTCCAAACAAAAGCAAAATGTTGTCATGGTGTGTCATTTGTGCTGTCACTGTAAGACTTCAAAGTACTGCACTATTTCCTCATATCTTACTGTAACACAACCATCACGCTGTGTAATCTGTGTCATGACTGCATTGCAGAATCTGATGTATCATAAACCTGGCACTCTGAGAGCAAGATATATTTAACTGGAATAAAAAATAACCTTCAATACAACATGAGAACAATGGAAATTTTCCATGATATATTATAAACAAGAATAATAAGTAACAAATTCCTGTAAAATATTCTAAGGCCAAAGACCAGCCACGTCAGGACCCTTCTGTGCTATGGGCTGTGAAAGTATTTAGCAAATGACACTTCTTTCCCTAAAGACTTAAGTTGATGAACCATTTTTCCACAGGGGAAAAGGAGAAGGACATAACACCACAGAAGGAGGCAGATTAATGGGAGATAGTAACACAATGTCCAACATAAATAGTTCTTACTGGCGTTTGAAAGCCAAGTGTTAAAAATTCATTCTTGTGCTTGGACATTGTCAGATAAACAAGTTTCACACTCACCTTGTAAGCATATTGAGATAAAAGAAGTAAACAAATCCCTTAACTAAAAAACCAAACTTGTGTATTATTAATTATTCCAAGAAGTATATTCCATGTTTACAAAAACTGATGACATTTTAAAGTAACCTTCACCAAGATCATAAATGCCAAAGATGCCTTCTTGCAACTGGCCATAGAGAAGGCTGGTCTGAATTCCTGTTTTGTTTTGCTTTGTTTTTTTACTTAAAATTGTGCCTTGATGATTGTATTATTGCACTCAGCTTATTCAGATATTTTTCTGTAGAAGAGATATTGATTTTTCTGTTAGTCAACGGAAAGCCCAAGCAATACCACAGAGGAAAACAATAACAAGCAGTAAAAGAACAGAACAGAATAACATTCATTTAAAATGGAAATGTTAGTTAAGTAGGACAATGACACAATCTAGGAGGTAACCAGATGTTGGGGTTAAAATGACAGCATGGCCAATGATGAAAGTTATCTGCAACGGAAGAGGGAGCTCTCACTGCACTGGCCCTGCCAGCCAGGAGAGGTGGGGTGCCTCTTCCAGCTGAGCCTGTGCAGCTGGTGTGCCCATTCCTTTCCCCTTTATTTTCATTCAATGCAATTTTCATATTACTCCTCACAGAAAGCTATAGCAGAACACTCCACAGCAAATTACAGTCAGATATGAGCAATGGATGAAACTCAGTAACGCTTTCCAAGTCTAGTGGTCAGAGAGAGATTTTCCTGAGTTAGGAAGGCAAATATTATCCCCATAGCAATAAGTCTGTTTCTTCCTGTATATGCACAAAACCCAAACACCCTGGGAAAAGTACTGCAGCATAAATAATAACAAATATCAACTGTGTTTATGACAACTGAGAATGCAGACTGAAGGTTGAACTCATTGAATTTAATTAGAAGGCTCTGACCTCATTGGGCTGAATGAAACAGTGACAGCCTGATTTTGCAAACCTCTTCAGAGTAGCTGTTACCTCTATACATCACCCTTTCTTGTTTAATAAGCTGTTCCATGTGACTAAGAAAGTAGTCAAAGGTTAACATAGATAAATAGCTGTGTTTTATCCTCCACAGATAAACAATTATGCCTAAGGTCTCAATTACAAACACCCTAGTGGTATTCTTGTTTGTTTGCTAACTTGTTTGTATTGTTTTGGAGATAATTATTTCCAGATAAGCAGAAAATAATGAAATACCTAAGATTGAATGTGACCCTCTGAAAAAGAAAGGTCAGAATGCATCTAGATATTTTGTGTAAAAATTGACTCCAGGTTAGAGACTCTAAAGGCTTGCTGTGATGTAGGTGTTGAGTGACAATATAAGATACCCTAGGGTATCTTTCCTAATCCCCAGAAACCTCTCCAGGAGGAGACTAGAATCCTAGGTTTCAGTCCATGAGTTGTGCCCTGTGGCTCAGCAGTGTCTGCAGGACTGCTTACAAACCTGGAGCAGATCCTGTAATGAGCCAACAACTTACAGCAACAATGGACCCGCGGTATCTTTACCAGTGAGTACCTGTTAATCTTTCCTTCAGTCGTGCCACCCACTTGCAACATGTCCAAGATAACATTGGAGAACAATAAAATGTGGGTTCAATTGCCACTCTTGACTCCCTATCCCATGAAATATTTGTTGCTGACAGGTAAGCTCCTGGGGAAGGTAGGTGCAATATATGCATCCATGCAGCAACCAACGTGTAAAAAATTGTAAGAACCAACTGTTAGAATAAGTTGCCTAAAACTAGGCTCCCATACTGTACTCCACACTTTTTACTTAGGAGTTAGACTATAGGAATGTCATTTCAAAAGTAATTATAGGACTGAACATCTGCCTTAGAGGATGAATTTAAAAAGTAGAGCCAGGGAGAAACATGTTAAGACACTAGACAGTGCAAACAAGAACTTCTACATATGCTTGTAGAAAGTAATATTATTATATATGTGTATATATATGCACACACACTTAAAAATTACATATTTATTGAGACACATGTATCTCTGTGACTGTTTGCAGTGATTATCACAGCTTTTTATTTCCCGAACTTTACAAGAATTCTAACCAGCAACACAAATTTAAATATTGTAAAAACTCCTAGAAAACCAGGAAACCCTCCATCTACCAAGATTATGAACGTTGTAGTTATTCTTAGTGTAGATGGGCTACGACTATAGAGCAATAGAGTATGTAACTTACAGGCCAGGCTCAGTAGTTGGCCATGTGCTGAAAACTTCGATATTTTTAAGTTCTCCTCTAGAGTCAGTCTTCCACTATTTGGTTTTAGCATTGTAACTCTTATTATTGTCCTTCCTTTGTTTTTTTTTTTTAATCCTGTGTTAGGCATGCTTGCATTTGACTTGTATATTGGTCTGTTTCTTGAAATATTACCCCAGGTCCCTGACATAAAAGTCTTTTGCATCTGGCACCTGTGCAGGTGCAGAAGTCTTTGCCAGTTTTTGATAAATAGGGAAGTATCTCAAGAAGCATGAATCCAAAAATAATTTTATCAGAACAGTATTGGATTGTTGAGGGCTGAGTGATATTACTTAAAAAGATGACAGAGGGACCTTTGTAACACAGATTTGTTGTTCTTCTCTGATCAGGAGCCTAAGCTTGGATCACTGATGTGATTTACAGAGCACATCCCTTCCATTACTTGCAGGACAGACACTAGCTCATACTTGTCTGAAGATGTCTAAAGCTTTGACTGATAGCAGCCATTCGGATCCCTCTGCAGGAGCACGCAGCCTGCAGGACCAAACCGCGGTGCGATGTTTCACCGGCACACGTGCGACTGGCCCTGCTCTTTCATCCCCTGCTGGCTGGGTTCCAAATCCTCTCACGGAGCTCACTTTGCTGTGCATACCATCAGCAAAACTCCTTTCTACTCATTATTTCTGGTAACATCTCTCTGGTGGTGCTTTGTAAAGTAGCAGGCAGAGCAATCCACGTGCTCTGAGAATTCTGTAGTGACCGTGATGAGCCTTAAGGACCTTTGCAAGACTGAAACACTTCACTTCTACAGTCAAATACTTGGCTTCACTGTTGATTTCAGACCATCAAATAACACTGATCTGCTACTAGATGTGTAATTTCCCTCAAGAGAAGATTTAGCAGAAATCTTGGAGGCATTACACATTATCATAAGTGTATAGGACAAATCCAGAAATACAAGCACAGCTTGAGTTAGACCTCTGTCTTTCCATAATTTACATTTTTGTTCTTTCTCTATCCGAGTTTCTCCTTATTAGCTAAGTCCACTAAGCACCTTAGCCAGATCTCTTTATTTATCTCTGTATTTATAATAATTTTTCTGCCCTATACTTTTTCCCTGTACTCAGGGTTCCAGCTCATTGTCCCTGGTTATATGCCAAGGTGATATGCTTTCTTACAAACAGACATTGCTTTCTGCAATTTTACATCCTAACTCCTTAGAGACCTTTGCAACCTTTTTCCCTCCCACCAAATGCTCCTCCCATGTTCTTCATATTCTTATCAGTACACTTGCAACCTGATACTCCCTGCCAATCCATCCCAGGGACAACCTCGAGGAGCTGTTCTTTAAACACAATGCACCAAATTATCTCTCCCGATCTTCTCATTACCATTGAAGAGAACTCTCAGGTTAACAAATGGGTTAGCTGTTCTAAAGCCTTTCCTCTTTGTCTTTTATGCATGCCCTTGTTAAGTCATTACCAAGCTCAGTAAAGGAGGTTTTACAGTATCAGTTATACTGGTTGGATTTTTCATTAGCTTTATTTTTTACTTCCTTTATCAAGCATTCAGAAATCATGGCACCCATGTGTTGCTTAGTTCAATTCCCAAGGAGATAATAGAAGGCCAGATGATACACAGAAGCCTAGAGGAGTCCCAGCTGAGTATTTGTAGCTGCAGATGCTCCTGTAATCTCAGCTGCCACCATCAGTTATTATTGCATGATGGTCTGAGTGCACCACAGCTTTATTTTTCATCTCTAAAGGTAAAATATCATCTCTGTTACCTAGTAAGCATGGCAGACACAAAATTAATGCACTAAAAATTCTGTGCACAGACTCCATGTTCCTTCTTACCAGTATCTTGCAGAAAAAGAATCCCTAACCAACAACCTATGAATATTGCTAGGGACTGAGTTGTTATTATTATTAACACCTTGGGATTTTTATCATGTCCTTAGGTAAGTGCTGGCTGTTGCAACAAATTTTCATGTAAGTGTGCCCCAAGCTTAGTGGGATTCTGGATTTCTTGTCTGCTGGCTGACGTTTCAAATCCTGCAGGATATATTTTCTTCCTTTCAGTAAAGGAAGCTTTTCATTAAGGAGAGCAATTTTAGATTCTGAGTGTTCAAGTATTTTGCAGTTTTATATGAGCTGAAGTCTCCAGACTATATGAAAACAGATATCTGGGAGGCTCTTTATGTCAGCTTGTTTTAATAGCTGCTGATGCTGACCCTAGTGGATCAGCACATCCTTATGCATAGGCAATTCTGTTTCAGATAGACATCACTGCCTCCATATAGCCAACAAATATTATCCAGCTTGGGATCCACCTGGGAATCAGAGTCTCTCACCAAACTTCTTAAGGCCGTGGCAAGTAACTCAGAGCTGAAACTCCTCTAGATTTTCACTCAGTTAATTAACAGTCTCTCCAAGCACATGTCTATATGTGAGGCTGGCAATTAACAGCTGCTACTTTTAATAAGACCCTAATTTCTGCTTTCACATTTGTAAATATACAAATACATCTGCTGTAGTCTTATCCATCATGCTTTTGACCTTCTCCAACAGATTGTGAAATTCCCTGTCTTAAAAAGGTTCTTTGACCTTCTTTTCATGAAGGGTTTGCTCATTCTTCACATAGTTTCCTCTTTACATCTGAATTCATATTTGGTACAGAAGTTGTCAAGAGATCTCCTGAGCAAAAAGTAAGGAAATTCATGATAGACTCCTTAATGTACACAACTAAAAATTTTCCTTCCTATAGTACAAATTCTAGTACCTACATAAGTTTTCAAAGCTGCATCTGGTCATAGGATAGTCTTTGCTGTCTTGGAAGCATTGCTTTGGTCCAGAGCATTTTGAAATGTTTTGTTTTGAGGATTTGGGTTTTTTTTTTCCTTTTTTTTTTAATCCCAGGTGGCTTTTCTAAAAATAATTCTGAGCCATAAGCCTGGGAATTGGCAAATAGTAGAAAAAATGTTAAATAGAATTTGACCAGAAAATCCACTTTGAACACTCTCCCTTCTCTCTTATTTTCTTTCTTCTTTACAGTCTAAACGAAGAGTGTGACTGATCTGTCATGAACTGTAGGGAAAACAGGAGAATCTTGAATAGAATTTATATAAAGTATTCAATTCCATCCTATGACAACTTAAGAGGCATAGTCATTTCACTTGAAGATGGGAGACAGGTATGAAAGGATTATCCAGAGTTCTTTCGACAATTTAAGAAAGGCTGCCCTACTTAACAGGATAGTTAGCTTTTCTGCTGCTTGAACTGGGGGATACAAAAGAAAAAGTACCCGAGGAAGCCTTAAGAAGCAAGGAATTATGAGGAGTTCCAGTGGAGAGCAGCTAAGAAATCAATAAAATGTTCCAAAGTTCCTCCAAGCTATGAGAAGAAGGAAACTTCTGAGGAAGACAACCAATGGCTTAATGTTAAAAATCTGACAGAAGCCCAAAAGACAGCAACGTTGACTTCAGACTCTTCTGATCTGTCTTCCTGACTTCTTGATGGAAGGGAAACTATCAGGAGTGCTTTGTCTGGGAGCACCAGGGAAAGAGTAATACCTGGAGGTACTGAATTAGGCACTGCTGCCACACCTGCCTGCCTAGTACTTACCAGCAGAGCTGCTACCCCTCCTATCAGTCCATAGCACGGGGCAGACCCAATCACTGAGCAGGGCTTGGGCCATGGTGGTCACCCCACAGCATTCCTGATACCATCTCACTGCGGTTTGGGCTTGCTCGACCTCTGCCTCCAGATCTTGGTTTCCTTCCTTAGCTCCAAGTGACCACCAGGAAAAATCTGAGGATTCCCTAGGACTGGCGTGCAGGGTGAGTGCTGGATCCCAAGCTGCCCTGTGATTAATGGAAGGGCTGACCTCCTGACCTGCAGAAAGGCTTTTAGGAGAGGGTGACCCACAGAAGGCAGCGGAGACGGCCCAGCTTTGTCAAAGGCTCTGTACCCCAGCACTGAAATAGCAATGTGGGAAAGGTGGCTTTAGGCATTTTAAATAAGGCAAGGGAACGGTACTGAAGCTTTGAAAACTGATTAAGCAAGTAGAATGCAGAGCTGAGTCACTCTGTATTTGTCTCTCTGTGTGCATGTGTACATATATAGATACATATTTTTGTAAGCGTGTGCGTGCGTTTGAGTGAGGATGTGAAAAAAGAGGCATTCAGCTCCAAAAGCCACTGCAATAACGAATCGCCAGCTGAAGCTGTCACATCATATGAAACCGATCCAGAGAACACGTGAAGACGCAGTCTCAGATATTTTAAAACTTCTCTTCAGTGTTTTGCTCACATTTGGTAGCATTTAAATCTGATATCCTTTATGGCTTTTTTTTTTTTTTTTTTTAAAACATTA
>VZRX01010747.1:262225-283567 GCA_013398075.1 Notiomystis cincta
AAACTTTTTTTATTTTTTTTTTTTTTTTTTTGTGCTCTTAAAAAGTGTAGTTCTGGAGTGTTGAGGTGATCTGAGATGCCACTCAGTGCATCATCTTGTCAAGTCCTTTATGCTTGCTGCTCCTTTGAGGTTGTCCTCAGAATTTTCTTTGGGATCAGAAAGTAAGGTACCAATGGTCCTGTCTGTGTCAGGGGATCCGTAAAGCCATATTGTATGATCAAGGTGAAGCATGGGAAAGGCTTTGTTACATTTTCCTAAATCATTTAAAGAGTTTTAACTTGGAACAGCTGCCTTGTTTCAGTTGGTGTCTGGAGTACATGGCATACAGGGAGATGCTGAGCGAAACCAGATTGGGTTTGCCCAGCCTGGACATGAGAAGATGAAGGTGAACTGTTGCCTTCCATTTACTAACAGGCTGTTTTGGAACAGAGAGCAGTGCTCTTCTCTGAGGTGTACAGATGAAGAATGAGATGCAGTTGTCACATATAGAAATGGAGCAATTCTGACTGGGCATAAGGAAAAAGAATTAATAATCAGAATGGTTAAACGCTGACCTGAGGTCTGTGGAGGTTGCAGGATTTGACCTTGGAGATTTAGAAACCTGACCAGACAAGACCCTGAACAAGTTGTTCTAACTTTGAAATCAGTACTCTTTGACTGGGAATTGGAGGATGTGGCCTCTAGAGGTCCTTTTCAGCCTAAATTATTCTGATTCTGTAAGAAGATTTCCCCGCAGAGAAAATAAGTATTGTAAGGGTTGTGCTAAATAGTTTTTTAAATTGCATTCTTAGGAGGAAAGAGCTGTTGTTTGTGGGATCATTGTAGCCCTTTGTATAGTGCTCATGGCCAAGATAATTTAGAATAAAAATGGATAAAGAGAACGTACAAAGGAACAAGTTTAAACTGTTGGGGAAAGTGCTGCTGCTGCCTTGACTCGTCACAGCTTTGCTGCTGTGTGTTGAGAATAGCTCTGACAAATAAATGTGACACATGTCAAGTGGTAATCTTAGCTGGACTTGACTGTGGGTGCTATTGGTGAGTTCTTCACAAGTCTGGGAAGGTATATAACATACTAAATTTGAAATGACTCTTGTACTTTGATAAAAAATGTTTGGTTTTTTTTTTTTTTTTCTGACAGAGTGACTACTGGAGCTCTCTAAGATTGATTGTTGACACACCTTTTGTTCCTGATGTGATGAGAGTAGTCTCTGTTGATGGAGTTGATCACTGTTGTTAGTTGTGGCATCATGTTTGACTGTTTTTTGAGTAATTTCTCAGAACTAACTTGGTGCAAAGGTGGGCAGAATACCAGCACTGCTTGTCTCGAGAATCTGTATGAGGTCTTAGTGATGTCACCAGAAATACCCATAGATTTGGCCTTCAGACTTCATTTTGTCCTTGAGTTAGTGATGACCAAATAATCTATGTTACCTGAATTGTAATCCTGCCAGCATTATTAATTCAGAAGGTATCTCACTGAAATAACATGAACTTTATATATTGATGTCTGTATGTTCAAAGTGGAAAATTCTGTAGTGGAGAACAAGTTGTATTTATTATCCTGTACCCATGTGTGAGAGGTACATCTGTCTATGTATGTCTGCAGACATGATACATTCCTCCCTTCTTCTCCACAAATAAACAACAGTAACTCCCTGCTCTTCCCCCAAACAGATATGTTTGGGGTGGTTTTTTTTGCAACTGACATTAAATGTGTTTTACTGCTACTTGAATTAGATGTGCTAGCTGTGGCTCAGGCTTCAGAGTCTTGTTCAGCTTCTCAGAAAGTCTGCTGGAGACAGTGTCTGTCTAATCAGCAGCAGTGTAAGTAGATGTTATCAATCTGGGCTGCTGTATTTTCTCTGGAGGCCAGATTGAGAGCGGCCTTTCTGCAGAGCTACAAGGGGCTCGTATAAAAGCTTGAATGATTGCTGTCAGTGCTCTGTAGGAGCACAGACTTCAGTGGCTGTTCTCTCCAGGGGCTGCCTACCTGTGCAGGCCACAGGATGGCAATTGAGGAGGCACATCAAGGAAAGCAAGCTGTTGCTCGAAGGAGTATCAGTCAGGAGAGACGCTATCTTGTACTCCCTACAGGGAAGGGAAACTGCAGCTCTTTGCTCTGTCCCTTACCTTCCTCAAGTCCTGCTTTTGTCTTTAAAATTCTTAACTGTGTATCTTTAATTATTTTTTTAGCATTGAATTTCAAGCTTTCAGCTCCTTCCAAAAGGACCTGAGAATGACTTAATCAAGAAATGTTAGCATTGAATCCCTTTTACCTGCTCTGTGTATTTAAATCATACTCAGAATGTGTTTTCCTGCATTGCACACAGATTAAAGGAAGAGATGCTTCCTTTAATTTTCAAATGAAAGGTGAGATGCCTTGTTGAGGAAGCATAAGAAAAAGGCCAAATATCACTAGATTCAGATGAGAAATCTGGGGGCAGCTTTGTTGATTCTAATAAGATTATGATACGGAAAGGAAATATGCAAAAATCAGGCTTGTGTTTTTTTTGGTTGGATTTTACAATTAATTTTAACATCATTAAGTGTGTATCTTTGATTTAGAGTATTTCCTTATTTGGGAAGCCAGTAGAGAAGTGTTTTCAGAGTAATATTATGAGTACTAAGGCCTAGACAGGCAGAGCACTTTGTTAGTTCAACACTCATTGTTTTGTTCTGCTGCTGATATAGAGGGAACAAAATTGTCTTTTGTGGCTGCAGTTTCTTCATTCTGGTAGCATTTAAGACCAGGAAATTTTCTGCTGAAGATGAGGGACAGTATGGAACAATTCCTTTTTAATTTTTCTTTCTTTTCCTCTCATGACTACGGTCTTGTCCTCCTTTTCTTGTTGGGCAGGAATGGTTTGAGAGAAACAGTGCCCAGTTCTATCGAAAGGATTGGTAGAGGTCATGTGCTGAAATCACATTTCCCTTTCTTAAAAAGAGGGTAGAATTTTCTTGTGTTGGTGGTTCAGCTGCAAAGGTGTTCCAGCTTTTTCCAAAGTTAAGCTGAGTAATCTGGTGGAAGTTAATTAAATATGCTTGGTGTTCATGTAAACATGGTTGACTGCCCCTGGAATTCCCTTTGGTGCTCACAGGGAATTTTGGCAGAGACATCTATTTGTTCCTTGAGATGGAATTGAGGTCAATGTTGCAATTGATAGGGGTGGGAAAAGGAAGAAAACGAACCTGGGACACCACATTTGGAGACTTTATTGAAGCAGCGCTCTGGTTTTGATTTCTCATTTGTGGATATAGGAGATACTGTTATGATCTTCTCTGATTTTGCCCTGAGTATTATGGTTCTCGTGGTGACTATGTTTGCCTCATTCCTTCAGAACTTCATTTTGTAACTGTTCTTTCCCTGTATTCTTCCAGGATATCAAAGTGGCTTAGGTCCATGAAGACTATGCTGGTGTCAAGCTCCCTCTGACTTGCCTCCAGGTCTCAGGAGCAAAGGTACAGTTAACAGGGGTAAGTTAAAATCCACTCACAGAACCCCCTGAAGGAAATGAAGGCTTTAATTAGTGCCCTCTCCTTTGCATGGCAGTCTCTGGTACATTTCTTCCTTCTGAGTTGCTCGGTCCATGACAGCAGGCTATCAGTGACAGAGAAAGGGAAATCCAAAAAGTGGAGTCACTTTGAAACTGTAGTGAAAAGTTAATGAATAGAGCACTTACAGGGCAAATACCGATGCGGGCTGTGTGTGTCAGGAAAGCACTTTGAAAGTGAAAAGTGCCCCCCTGTTGGTTTGTTCTCCTTTTAACTGATCTCTTTGAAAATCTATTTGGAATCACAGTTGAACTACCACGATAAAATATGTTTTTGGTAGATAAAGTTGAAATAATACACATCTAGCAATTGGTAGCGTTGCTGGAAATAGTAAACGCATGTTGTAACAAACACAAATTCCCATTTCTTGTTTCATCCTAAGGGCAAAGTACCCTTGGTGCAAAGCCCAGGGGACCTATATAGTCATTAACAGATGGAGGGGGACATTAATCTTCTACCCACAAATCTGCCCCAGCACATAAAGCAGGGAGCGTCTGTTGTGAGGAGTGCTAGAGGTTGTATTAAACATGATAGTACAGTTTATAATCACAGTGCCAGGCACTCTTTATATACATTGCAATGTTTTCTTGGTACTCTGTGTCTCTGGATTTCACTTTTTCTATCTGTGTACAATAGAGAGTGACAGTGTTTCTGCTTTTTTGAGATTCTGGCAGAATTTTCTTCCAACACTCTTAAAATCTCTCTCTTGCTGTAAGCACTAGAGTTTGTTAGGATATACTTTAAGTACTTTTTTGTGCGTAGGGAGAAATGTATCCTTTTTCTGTGTCATTCAGTCTTTCTCATTTGGCAGGCAGCTAAGACACAGGCATGGTTAATGAGGTATCTCAGCATCCTGTTTTTATGGCAGCATAGTTAAGGTTAGGAGTATGTCCAGTCTCCAAACTGCCTAGTGAGCATTCTGTATTTGGAAACAAATGCCAGCTGGCAGTGGTTAAGGAGTGCATGCTTATTCTGCTCATGATAGCCAAAACATGCTCCCTGCTGTGTGCTTTTGGCAGCTTTGCACTGGCAATATGTCTCAAATGCCAGTTGCATGTCCTCCTTTCCTCCTCCTAAGCATGTCCCACAAGGCATGATTTAGCCTAAATAAAAATGTGTCTCTGTTAGACTTGGTAATGTATGGAAAGAAAGGAATAACTTATTTTTGAAAATCAAAGTCTTTCCGAAACACCTGTAGCACATTATTTCTGCAGTGGAAATAAAAAGGTGATTAATGTGTTTTTCTATACTTGGTGGCAAATTGGCCTCAAATTTCAGAAGATCTGATGATTTTTGTGACCCCAGGCACACTACACTGAAAATTTTCTGTAATTTATTCTCAATGAGATCGTTGGTTGGAATTTCAGGCCTAAAGTTTAGTTCATATTCTATTTAGTTTTTATTTATATATAAAGCATATTAAGTTTGTTTAGAGTTCTGCTGGTACTTATCTGGTCATTATATTAATTGCATTGGTTGTCAAATTAACTGTATTAATTTGTGATCTGAGTATAAGCATCACCTCTTACCTTTCTTTTTATTTATTGAATTAAGTCGATAGACATCTGAAGTGGTGTATTTTATTGAAAAGATACCTTACATGTAGGCAGACTGACTTTTACAATCAAGTATTGTAAATCATAGGATAGTTTGGGTTGGAAGGGACCTTTAAAAGTCCTCTTCTCCATGTGCTTATTTGAATCATTTGAAGTAGTTCATGAATTCTGGTACATTAGATACAAATCTTAAGAATCTGAAGGTAAATAAATTCAATCTACATTTCTTTGTCATTTTTTTCTTCAGTGACAGCATAACAAAATGTTAAAAAAAAGTATAGTAGTTTGACAAAAAGAGGTAAAACTGAAGATTTTCAATGCAATACTCGAGCAACTGTATTTAGAGTTAAGTCAACTGTATTTGGGGTAAGGTAAGCGAGCTGTGCTTAGAACTTGGCTTTAGAAATGCCTACATAGTTAGGCTTTGTATTGCTTTTTCTTCAAGGGGATCTCTCACCTCCTTTGTAGCAGATTTCAATATTCAGGAAGATGATAATTCTCAAACAGTGAAAATTACCCTTTTTCCAAGTCAATGAAATTGTGTTGAAATCTGTTAAGATATGGAAATTAAAAAATCAGGTTATCCTTTCTGACCTGTGTCCCTTAGGAAAAAGGGGTCACCTCGACAAAATAGCGAGCTTTGCAAAGCAGGGATCACACAACCACTGGAGAGGGAACGAGCAGCAACCTTTGCAAAGTGCTAAGTTTTAGCTACCATGCTTCCACTTACCTCTTGAAGTCTGCCAGCAGTAGCTGATTTAATGCTCCTGTTGCCCACTCTGTGGTCACAGCAAGAACAATCTGCATCTCCCAGGCAGGAGGTAAAAAAGAGGGCCTTACTGTGACCTGTTCCTCAAACCCATAGCTTTACCTCAGCAGCCTGATACCACTGTCATGTAACTTTCTCCCTCCCTCTGGCAAGAAGAACTCAATTCAGTTTTTTTCAACAGCTGATCTAAAATAGTGCATGTTTCTTTGTAGGTACTTTGTCCCATCCATCATCCAGCTATATCCTAAATATCCAAAGGCATGGGCATCTTTGTCTAGGTACTTGAATGCTTTCATTGTCTGTGCTATAGTGGAGTTGGGAGTCAAATCTTGCCATGGTCTGTGTTGATGAAGCACCGCTGCACGTTGGTTAACTGTATTCATGCTCTAAAAAAACCCTTGGGTATGACGTGCAAAAAAGGTATTTTAGAAAGTAGGTTGCAAAATCAAACCCTCAGAAGTTGTGAAATGTCAGATTTATGTTATTTTCTTCTGTGCCTGTAATTGATGCAGGGATATGGATCTTGCAGCTTTAATTTCACCACATCCTAATTGGATAACTCTTCTGTTAAAAAAACGTGTGGCATGGTTGTGGTACTTTGTAAATAGCACAGTACCATTTATGTAGGAGGAAAAACAGTATTCACAGAAGAATGATTATAGAGTTTGGTGCTAAGTTATTATGTAGAAGATAAACAGAATTGGTTCAACAGAATTTAAATTCCATGTCAGCTAAATATATTTGCATTATATAAACTTAATGTGTAACATAGCTACTTTCACTGAAGTTTCTCCATTTATGCTGGTGTTGAATTCTGCCTCTAGTCAAAAAGAACTTATAGAAAAAGTTCTGCCAACACAGTTTTTTGTCTTGGAACAGCTTTGAGGCTTGCCAGCAGTGTTATTTCTTTTGAGTTGCAGGAGCAGCTCTAGTTACATGCCAAAATATGGTCTTATTTTTAAACTGAAAAATAAATGAAACCTATGTAGAAATGGAAACTTTGTTGAATGCCAAATTCTGACCACGTTACTCCCATTGGAACCACTAGGACCAATTTTTGCAGTCTGCTCTGTCTTTATAGCATTAAGAGTTATTTCACAATGTGGGAAGTACTGGAAGAAATGAGTGTAAGAAAAGCAGGAAATCTGCCAAGGTCCATGTCTTTCTTAAAAAAGTTGTTACAACCTACTTGCTGAGATATGTTTTATGCAGATATCAAATTTAACCAGATTTCAGTTATGGCCAGCCAGCCTGCATTTCAAAAGTGTTATTTTGTACAGAAGAGGCAGATTGAAAATTTTAGGTACCTAAATATTTAAAAAATGATCATAATTTCATGATTTTGGCCTGTTTTCCTAATGTAGTTAGACTTATGAGCTTGGAGGCTCCATCTGTCATGCTTCTTTCCTACCCATTTTTCTTAATTTTTAAGATGTTTGTCCAATGTCTAAAGCAGAATTTTAAGGTTAGTTCCAGTAAGATAGGAGTTAAAACAGATGGAGGGGGTTGGGAAGGGGAAATACAGTATTCAAGAAATGATTGGTTTGCTCTAAGAGTATCTTCCTCAGATACTAACCCTGGTAAAAAAGGCCCAGGTGTTTTGCCTCCAGCAGTGTGAAAGCACTCAAATCCATTGAGGGTTTTGAGAAGAGGCTCTAGTGATTTTGGACAGTTGTTGACTTTCAGCTTGTGTGAAAAGGATAGAACAGGTCTGTTATCTCACCATTCCACAATAAAAAGGAAGGAAAAAATTGTGTTATTAATGCAGAAGACTTCCTGAATGAGTTGCATCTGGAGTCTAAACTTGGTCTTGGGCTGAAGTCTTCAGAGCAGTTGCAGAGGTAAGTACAATCAAGCTGCCCTCTGCAAGTATGAGGAATGCTGAAGGAGAAAGCAGTTGCCATTCTAGCATTTTGAAGGCACATTCAGCCAGGTAGTACAGATTAGCCAAAAGTCTACCAAGACCTGAAACATTCACTAGTTTTGACAGCTGAGCAGTTGTTCTGGCTGTGTCACCAGGCAGCTGTGGTCTTGCTGGCCGTGGCTGAAGGATAGCATATTGCCTGGCACAGCTCTGTGCTCTTGACACTGATGTGTCTGTAGGTCAGTGCAGCTGGGCAGTGTGCTGGCACTCAGGGTTTTTACTGCCACTTCTCAAGGATGGCTTGTGAAGAGCGTTATTAGCAGTGTACTGCTTGGAATTGCATACTGTTTGGGGGTGAAGTTCTTCATTGGGTTACAACAGAAGCTGGAGTGATCACCTGCCTTCCAAATCTGCTCTTTTTTGGTTCTGAACTTTTGATCCTGCAGAGCAAGAGCTCTTATTTGAGGCAGTGAATTTGCCTTGGGTGACTGGAAAACGGGTGTGATGAATTAATGTTCTGATCAGAGACAGCCCCTTGGCTCAGATGGCAAGTTTTAAACATAGGCCTCCTGCTTTGGGCATTTACACTGCTTTTGTGATGGACTTGTTGTACTGCTTGCAGTAGTGTGATATTTGTTACTTTTATCTCAATTCATAAGGTGGATCTTTATTTTGTACCTTAAGGGGAATTAATAATAGCCTTCTGTAGGCTTTCTGGCAGGGCATGGTCAGCCCTAGGGATCTTTGACTGTAGTAATCTCATTGACAGAAGATGTAACTTGCCATAAATTGGATTTCCTCTTTCTGAACCTTGAAATGACCTATGAGTTCTAGAAATAAATGAAGATTCAGGGTGTCAAAAGGCAGTTAGACACTAAGCTCCAACTGACTGAATTTGGTGCATAACTCATATTTTTATCTTTACAAAGCTTAATTTTTACTTGGTGTATATGGTGTTGGAGGAGATGGCAAAGGAGTTTCTTTCTACTACTTGGTTCTGTAATTATAAATACACTGACTTTGGTGTGAGAAACATCAAACAATAAGTCTTGGTGATGGTTAAGTTAATTCACTTTTAGAAGTTCAATAATTCATCTAAGAAGTGTCAGCAGCTGGGTCTTGTTAATGGTAAGCCTTTCATTTCTGTTAAATCAATTGTGAATAATAGGATCCTTCAGAGAAAAATGATGAAGTAAGCATTGATTTCCAAATTGGGTGTCTGATATTGGAGCATTAATAAAATCTAGAGCAAGCAGGCAACTAGGACCTCATACACTCTGATCACCTAAGTAGTAATCAGAGAAAATCAATATTTTTTTGTATGGTGCTAGATCTGTTAACATTTCATTTGTCGTCATTCATCATTGTGTCTATAATTTCATTTTTATAATTGCTTGAATTTTGGGGGGCTTAATAGTATGCTTTGAATCAAGCATTTACTGTCAAGCTTTTGTGAAACAGATGTGGCATTGCTATATTGTCTGTTCTTTGCTAGCTGCCTGTCTTACTATTTTTGGACTTTTAACAGCAATGGGCAAAGTAAACTCTTACACGATTTCAAATTAGGTTAAGTTTTCTTAGAGGAGTTCTGTGTAGACTTCCTGGAGTCCTCTGTTATTCTCTTTCTCTAAGCTGTGAGGAGCTGTGCTGCTTCTGTGCAGTCACGTTCAGCCTCACAGAGGTGTTACAAACATCTCCAGTAAGATGGTAGAACTCTGTCAAAGAGGAACTGTTGTAGAGAACATCTTCAGAACAGTCAGGCTCCTGGTGTGGTTTCCTCTGCCACATCCTCCTTGAACTGTTGTTCATCAGCTATGACTTCTTGCTCTGCGTGGTTTGTTCCAGCCTGCTCTGTGTTGCTGAAGAGGGCTGTGACTGTCTGCATGTGTCAGAGCAGGAGGCCAATGCTGACATGGCCACATTCTGGCCTTTGATGGCTCTACTACAAATTTTGGTGACAGGAGCATCAGTGAGTGATCTGAGAGGGAGTAGTTGGTGGTACCAAGCCATCTGTGGATGGGATACCTGCCTGTGTTGTTCTTCTAGCCTCAGTCAGTTGAGTTTTGTAATGCACTGTGGAGGTCACAGACTTGTGAGTGTGATTTGTTTACTGGTTTTAATTGCATGTGAAGCCTGTGTTCAGTGGACATTTAGAGCTGCTAAGTGCTGGCTTTTTCTCTCCAGTATTGTGCTTACCAGTGATCCCTTTTTCTTTAAAGCTGTATTGAATTGGTAGGGGAACCCACGTACAATCAAATCTGCTTGCTGTTGGAGTCAATGGGAGTTGAGGCTAAAACTGGACCAGGATTTGGCCCATAAAGCATAGCAAGGAAATTTAACAGTTATAATAAAACTCTTAAGGCAAGTAAAATGTTCTAGCAGGTGTTCATAAATGTGCTTTATGCTCATAGACTCCGTTAAATGTTAATCCTAAGGTCCTGCAGAAGCTGCGCATAAGGACTGAGAGAAGGAAGCAAATGTCTGTTAAATGTGCTGTGCAATATTGTAGCAAAGGTGGGTGGCAGTGCAATGCCACGCTACCTATTAGACTGAAATATGAAAGCTATTAGAGTTTCTGCTGAATTTTCATTTTGTGAGGGAGTAGTTTTCAAGAGAGAACACACCATATAAAAAAAGCCATGTGTTGTGCAAAACTAGAAGCATCTTTGTCAGTGTATGCAGTTTTCTTGGATGTATGCAGAGCTTATTAAGGACAACTACTAACATACTGTATTAGCAATAAATTTAAAATAAGACAATACTTGTGAGGAAAATAATAGCTGAGAAGCAGTTTTATTTTTTTTGGTATTTCATTTTCATTGAATTATATTTTTTTCATGCCTTAGATGAACCCACAGGCAGAAGTCCTAACATGACCTAAAATACGTTTTGAGAATAATGGATCTTGGCAGAATTTTATATTTAGATATCTATCTTAGGTTAACTCTTAATATATTTTTATTTATTCCGTCACTTCACCATCAAAGCACAGTGAGGTCCAGTTTAGATTTCCAGGAGCTTTCTAGCCTTCCTCCTTTCTGGCTTCTAGGAGAAGCATCTGTTGACTTTTTCAGCAGATTTTGCGTCGTGCCTTGAAAGCTGGTAGCTCATACTGGCTTGGTTTCTTCTAGCAGTTAATTTTTTTAGCATCCAGGTCAAACCCACAGGATTAAAAAAAAAATCAGAACGTACTGGAGTCAGTTTCTAAAATTACACCATGAATGTGGCAGACATTGTTAGAATGTATTTTGTTGGTGTTTGAGTAATTGCCTTGGTTATCAACTCATCAATGCTCAGTCATTGTGTTGCAGGATAAAAGCAACCACCTATTACAAAGATACTCTCTTTCAGGTTAGCTTTTGGCCGAGTGAGGGGAGGTCTTTCACATTTAGATATACCAAGTAGCAAGCAGCACAGCCTTCTTGTAGTGCTTGTCACTGTTGGAATATCCACTTAATGTCAGTCTCTTCCAGGGTTGCCTTGATCTTGTCCTCATGTTTGTTCCTGGCAGTGGCGGTGCTAATTTGTTGGTTTTGTTTGTTTGTTTTTTGCTTATGTTGTTTAATTTTGATACTGATCTCTTCCCTGTGGGGACCAGTGACTGGAGCTGTGGGAATGTCCTGAAGTTGTATCAGGGGAGATTTAGGTTGGATATTAGAAAGAGGTTCTTAACCCAGAGAGTGGTTGGGCACTGGAACAGGCTCCCCAGGTCACAGCACCAGCCTGACAGAGCTCGAGAAGGGTTTGGCACTCAGGGGCACTCTCCTGGTGTCACTCTCGGGCTGTCCTGTATAGGGCCAGGAGTTGAACTCAGTGATCCTTGTGGGTCCCTTCCAGCTGAGAATATTCTGTGAAAAACTTGCTTTTTTGTTCTACCTTGCTGTGGAAAGGGTTGAAGCATGCACTTAGATGAGGGAATTCTCATCACTTGCTTTCTTAACAAAATCACAGGGACTGCTCAGTTTTCTCCTCTGTAGTAGTGCTGAACTGGTGTGCTTATGGATTTTAAAAGCAAGGCTGATGGTCATCATCAGCCATCAGATTGGCAGCTCCTGCTTATAGTAGAGTATTTTTTGTTTTGATCCTTCTAAGACAAGGAGGCCTAGTAGAGAAGCAGGGTGAGGAAAGACAAGAAACTGTTTTTAATTAAGTGGAAAATGTGTCAGTACTTCTCTTGTAAGTAGTGGCACTTCTAGAATAGTGATATTCATGCAGAACTTTCAATCCCTGCAGTACATTACAAATGCATTGTCTGGAATTAAATGTTAATTGAGGCCATTATTTGATGAGTGGACTATTTATATAGTAAAGTTATTTGAAGTAATGGGCCATGAATGCATTTTGTTTATTAACTTTCCCAGTGCTCATTCTTCAATATCTTTTCTTACCACAGACCAGGCATTTTAAAATGGAAGGCTCTCCAGTGACAAAGATCTGCAACACACAAATTGTGTTACTTAAAAATAGTGTGTTTTGTTAATTTCAAGAACAGCATAGCATACAGTTGAAGACTTTGGAAGATTGAGCTTTCTGGTAAATTTCTAACCATGGAAAAATAAAAATGGAGAAGAAAAAGGTATTTTTTTGGTCTTTTAAAACTTGTATGATTCAAGTACTTTAATGGTTTTCTCCATTTTGAAGATGAGAAACTAGGGAAAGGAAAATGATTTACTTTGTCTGGGATTATGAAGGAAGTCTGGCAGACAAGGAAATTAAATTGAGATCCCCTAAATGTCAGGCCAGCTCCATAAATGCTAAAATATCCTTCCTTTCTTGTCTAAAATGTCTGTCAGAAATGTATAGTGAAGTTTAGGTTTTGTAGGATTTCCATAGGACAACTGCTTTGTGGCCTCCAGGGTGTGAATACACACACAAAAAAAATCACTCTTTGAAGTCGAGGGTATTTTATCTATTATTAAATCTGAAAAAAGATAGCAGAGAGCCAACATACTTTTAATAATATTTTGGATTTCCTTCTGTAATTGTTTGATGGAATTAATATGACTATTTTAGCTATAAAGTTGGACAGCTGCAGCAGGATGTGTTTTAACCAGGACACTGACTCTTCTTTCAATACATTCTGGCAAACTTTACAATATGCAGTGTTATAAAAGTCCACTTATCTGTCATGTAGCTTTCATACACTTCCTTTATTTCCAGTTATTTATCCTTTTTTTTCTTTTTCCCCCTTAAAGGCCAAGTTGAAATTGCTCCTCAGTTCTTGGCTATGATAAAATTCAGTGCAAGGCAGGAACCTTCAAGAAGTTTCCATCTCATGAAAGATGCTGGGACTTGTGCATGAGCAGTGGTTACCTGACAAAGGGCAGCAGTGTGTAGCTGTGCTACCCATTTGTTCATCACACCTTCAGTACACTCTAAACCACAGCTTTTGCAGCTCAGTCTTTTGCTTGTTGGATGCAAACTCTGGTTTAGATACTTTTTGTCTGAGTAAGGAAAGCATGGACTCATAGAATGGTTTGGATTAGAAGGGACCTGGGAGATCATTTGGTCCCAACTCCCCTGCCATGGGCAGAGATGCCTTCCACTCGATCACACTGCTCAGAGCCCCATCCAGCCTGGCCTTGGACACACCCAGGGATGGGGCATCCACAGCCTCTCTTGGCAACCTGTCCCAGTGCCTCAACACTCTCACAGTAAAGAATTTCTTCCTCTAATCTAAATCTGCCTTCTTTCCATTTAAAGTCATCACCCTTTGTCCTGTCACCACATGTCCCCGTAAAAAGTTCCTCTCCGTGTCTCGTGTACTGGAAGGTGCTCTGAGGTCTCTGTGGAGCCTCATCTTCTCCAGCTGAACAAACCTCAACTGTCTCAGTCTCTCATTACAGGAGAGGTGCTCCAGCCCCTTTATCCTCCTCCTTCTGTTGGGGGCCCTGCCCACAGTACTCCAGGTGGGGTCAGAGCAGAAGGGGAGAATCAGTTGCCTGCCAATCTGTGCTCTCATTTTCTGGTGGAAACTGTTTGGATTTTGTTTCCTGTCTGCAACATGCTTGTCTACTTCTGTAACAATTTATCATTCTTTGAAGCATTGCAGTACATTTAGGTTCTGGGCTTTAGAGTATTGTCAAATAAACACAGCAGAAAGAGCTGGCTGTTCATAAGTGGGGAAGTATTGTATTTATATAGTTACTGTATGCTAATAATACAGAGAGAATATGACAGTTTAATGAGTTTTCAATGCCATTGGGTTGACCTGATGATCTGCAGTGCTCTCTGCAGCAGGGACATGATGATGGGTGCGTTGCTCTGTGCCATGCTGGAGGCAGCAGCTGGAGAGCCAACATCCCAGCCAGCTCCTGGGGATGTCGGATGTGATGTGTGTCAGTGGGACTCTGCCAAACGTTAAATTCTGTCTCAATAGCTGGGACAGGTTTGTGAATTCCAATCAATTACAAAATTGAGTACTGTCTCTCCATACAAGGTGCTGCTTTCTGCCCCTTGGTAATTGTGTGGTGTCCAGAGCTGTGTATCTGGGAAGGCTTGCAGGGCTTTTGCAGGCCACCAGGTTCAGTCTGGAGACAGCTGGCTACTGCAAGCAAAGAACTGTGATAAATGATAACTTGAAAAAACCACACATGTGAGGTCTTGGATGAAGTCAAGATTGAAGTAATTTATTCTTGATGATTTGAACAAAAAGGCATCTCTTACCATTTTAAAAGAATACCTTATAAACTCATCTTCTAAAGATAAAAGCTATCAAGCATAAAACCATGATGTTACACCAGATACCAATTATTGTGGTTTCTTAATGTGCTTGTGGTTTTTTTTTGTTTCACATTTATTAAATATTTAGAAGTTCAACTGTAGATATTTTTAATCAAAATCAGAATTTTCTCACAAAATGGGTGATTACATCATTTGCACATTTATATTGTAAGACATTTTAACGATATAAGCATTTTTTCATTTAGACAGCAACCATAATAAATTGAAATAAAATTCAGCCTTGATTGATGTCCTATGTGTCATGTACAGGGCAAGTCCCATCTATAAAATGTGGTTTGCCAAGGCAGCAATATTAGTAGCATTTGAATGTTTTTCTTATTAAGGAGAAAAATGGTCAGCAACATCAATACCGTCTGCTCCAAAGACCATGGTAAATGGAAACTGCCTGCAGCACATTTGAATTCCTCACTGTATTTGGGAGGAAGGTACTATGCAGGCAGTGAGAATTTTTTTTTTTTCCTTGAAAATTAGGATAGACTATTACAGTTCTTAGGATGAAAGAGAGAGGCTGATTACAACATAATGGAGTGTACCATATTCATCTCTTTGAAATATGACCTCACTCGGCCTTTTCCATTTTACAATCGATTCTCTCATTCCCTTAATGAACCTGTGCGTTCATGAGTCTTCCTTGGAAGTATGCACATGAAGTATTACAGTAGCAGAGAGTAATTGTCTGACAAGCAACTGGGAGTAAAGTGTCTCTCTTGTAGTCTTGTTCAATAACATTATGGACCGTTAATGCACGGGATCAGGTTCCATATTGTTTTGTTTAAAATTATGCAGCCGTATTTTTCTTAGTTGTTTGTAGTGTTTCTAAAGTGGTAGCTTCAGAAAACTGGTTCAGCATCATCTGGCTCTATTTCTTTGCAGAACAGTACATGTGTGTAAGAGATGAGCTGTCAGTAAGGTACTCCTGCAAAGTCAGCTTGGTGGTACCAGGTACTGAAATTGCATAAAGTATAATATTATGTTAAAGGAAGAGAGGAAGGGCTTTTTGAGAAGCACAAAAATGGGTAAAGTTATGTAGAGAATTACTGAAGGCACCATCAAGATGTAATTTTTAAAGGATCAAACACTTAATACGTGACTTTTCTATTTGTTGGCTTCTTTGGACTGTCAATGCAATTACATGTAGTAAGAAAATACTACATGTAATTGCATTATTATATTGCATGTTTTGTTTGTGTGTCTTTATGTGTATTTTTGGATATACTTTTAGTATAAACATAGACTGTTTATATAACTAACTAATATGTATTGTATATAACCATGACTAACATGGAAACACTTCATAGATGGTTGAGGCATATATGTGTGCATGCATAGTTTTATTATTAACTCACAGCTGCTAACTGGCTGTTTATCTTTCCAAATTGCTACAAAATATGAAGGCAGCCACTGAGTGACACTCACTAATGCCAAATACCCTGGGTGGTACCCAGGATAGAGCCTGCTCTGATCACCACTGGGAAATCAGGAGAGCTGGGAATGTGAGACAGATGCTGCATACCCTAGTCTTGCTCTGTGCCCAGAGAAAATTTGCAGACCCCTGAAAGCCTTTTGTAATGACAATTTCATTGAAATTCTAAGCATTTGATGTATTGCCACCAGCACTGATCTGATAAAATGACGGTGAAATAAAGATTGGGCTCAGAGAAAAGCAACAGTCCTGTCTGTTATGTCAAAAAAGATAATTTGTCATGTCAGAAAGTAGCATTTCCTTTTGATTAGACCAAAGTCAGTGTCCTAAGGTGTGAAAATGGCCTTGACCAACAGACCTGTTTTGGTTGTGAACTGTTGCTCTGCACCAGAGACAAGAAATAAATAAAACTAACCTTAATTTTACAAAACATAAGACAGAGGAAACCCTTAAGTTTTGGATCATGCTAGGCCTGTTAAAAGTTTGTGTATTACATATGCAAATGTGTGTTTTCCTTCTAAAGTAACAAAAACTCTCTTTTTCAAATCATCTTTCACTTTGGATGAAACTGATGTTCCTGAGCAGTATGATCCAAATTTTCATGCAAACACTTCAGTGGTTGCTTTTTCACTTGTTTCTTTTCCTTAAAACTGATATATAGGACTATGGACCTAGTTAGGTTTTAGATAGTTATTAGAGTAGCTAATAGATAGAATTAGAGTAGCTGACTCTCCCTGCAGGTAAAATCAGATTTTTCCTTTTTTTAATGGAAAACTTGGAACACTTTATCCTTTTGTTGTTGTTGTTTGTTTCACTAAAGGAGCCTGCAGTTAGGTGTCAGGACATTTCATTGTGATAGGTAGTTCATCTGTAATATTAGGCCTTAGCTGAAAATTAGAGGTGATGGGAGTGTTGTGTTTTTTAAGTGTGAGAAAAACCTGTGCTAACAAGTTGCCATTTTTGTTGTCTGGGAAATTGTGGTCTGGATGGTTGAAAATTTTAGCAATATAATTCATACAATTCATTGCCAGTTCTTTATTCTGTAGTTGGTATTGTTCGCACAGGAGTGAGACTTCTACCAAGCCAAGAGCTTGTTCTTACAGAAGATGTTTTAACCTGGAGGAGTCCCAAGAAGTGTGCATCAGAACCTGTGCTGGGACATTGGCCATGGCCTGCTTCAGGACATAAACTCTGCTTATGGCATTTCTGTAATGCTTCAGCATCTTCATTATCTCATCATTCATGTAGCAAACGTGCCCTTCTCTTTCCAGCATCTCGAGGTATGAATTGACTGAAGCCCCATTCAGAAAGCACATGTTCAGTGGGGGAACTTAATGTGTGTGGTTGGTGAGGAGATCCAAGCCTCAGCTGGTGTCAGTGGGACTGAATGTGTATTTAGTTGAGGATTTCCAGGAGTAGGATTGGGTTCATGCTGAAATACCTTCGAGTAGTGAAGAATGAAATGAACTGTTCAGTACCATATTGTTCACTCTTCAGAGAACCAGGGAATGAGTTTTTAACCTCTGCTACTGCTGAAGGAAAGGGAACTCATCTCCATCTGATCAGAATCATATTACAGTAGGTCCTCAGAAAACAGACTGTAAAGAGTCAGCATCTCAGTCCCAAACAATTTCAAACTCGTGATACAACAGCTTCCTGGGAGGGCAGCTGGAAAGCCTGATCCACATCCTTGTGAGCGATTTGTTATTTAGTGTTATTAAGAAGACTTAGGGAGGCTTTTGGTTAAGGTCCATCTTTCAGAAGATTAATGTGTGCTTAGATAATTCACATTCTGTATTTAGCAGATAGCAGGAAAAAGGAACCATTATTTTTCTGCAGAAATTCTAACAATGATGTTCAAGAAACAAATGCACAAAGACTTCCTTATTCTCTCCAGAGAATTAAAAAGAGTTCTTTTGGTCTCCAAGTACTTTTAAGTAGAGATTAAATTAAAAGGCTGTATTCGCTCTGTTATTTATTTTCTGATTTTTATTAATTCATAAGGGTCATGCATTTTAAGGTTTTTACTTTGCAATCACAGGGCTGAGAAACTTATTAAGGATGTGAGTGTTAAGTTGTAGCAGCACAATAAAAATTGTAGACTGAGATTGGCATAGAGTTGGCATTTCACCAAATGAAGTCTGAAATCTATGGTTACAAAGTGACACTTCAAGGAAGAAAGGAAGCTACATATTTGCAGCCAATCTGACTTTTACATCCAGTTTTTACTATATTGATCCACTCTAGAAATGAAATAGTGTACTGTTCTTTTTCTAAAATATTCAACTCAGAATTGCTTCTCTTAAGCCTTTTATGATTGCACAGTCTGCATTTTAAGTTACTGGATGGCTTTGCTTCCCAGTTTCAGTAATGTTTGTGGTTTGCTACCTACACTTCTGAAGCTTTAAATCTTCTGCTGATATTAAGTACTAGGAAGGTGAAATGTATTGTCTCCTTGGATGTAGTCAGATGCTGGGCTTATAGCTTAAAGGTATTTTGGATTTAGAAGGCTGTAAGATAGAAATGAGTGTATGATACTGGGCTTTTAGAAGAAAAGGATTCCTACAGGAGTATTTCTGAATCATTGATTCTGATGATTTTAGATGGAAACACAGTAGCTAAAATAACCAAGGACAAACTGTTAGTGAAAACATGGGAGAAATTCCCTCCTCAAAAACAGACAAAGAAAAGCAGTGAGAGTGGAGTCTAAATGTAGCACTTGCTGCTATGAAATTGTGTCTGACCCAATGGAGCAATATCTGACTGTAGGCTGACTGCAACTTAGTGTTCCAAAGAACCTGCTGAAATCCTGGGAATGGAAGTGCTTTCTTTATACATCTTAGGTGCATTTGTGAGCTGATGTTTAAATGGATATGGGTTTGTGTGGGATGCACGTGAGCTCTCAGAGACATTGCTGTTTGCAGGCTTTTGAGGTTAGAAGAGTGCCTTTTGGGACAAATGGCTTTTCAACAAAAGGAGTCAACTTCATTTGTTTGTAGTATTTCAAACTGTCTCGTTGCCCCACTTTTGGGTTGCCCAACTAAGGGCTGAGAAGAAAGAAAACGTATCGGTGGTGGAAGCAGCATCCAGGCAGGCTTAGTGAAATACTGTAAGAATCTGATATTTCATGTCAAAGCATAACCTCTCCTTTCCTTGCTTGTATTGCTGCCTGTTGAAAGGATTTGTTGGCTCACAGGATGTCTGTGGCCCTTTTCTCAGTTCAGAGTAGGATTCTCCTGGGAGGAATGGCAAAGAAAGGTACATAGCATAATAGACTATAATAGGTTGTTATGAGCATTTCCACAACTAGGTCTAATGAAGTAGCTACAGCTAAAGCTATCCCAGACTATTATTTTGTGTCAGAAGACATTAAAGGGTATAATTTTCTTTTTTCCTCTAGACTGAAAAAGCTCTTACCCGAAACTGCTCTCCTGTAAGAAAAATTTCAGAATATGGAACGGAGAAGCATGAGGCAGACTTAGTGGAACTCTTCCTTCTGCAGGAGTTGTGGCACAGTGCAGTTCAAAAGTTTTACATCTTCTAAGGTGTGTGCCATGCTCAGAGCCACATGGGCACTTGGACATCATAGAAGATTAATGGGAAGATGTAGGAATAGGAGTTGTAGGGTCAATGTTACTAATGCTACTTTTATGTAGCAATTCAAAAGATGAATAAAAGGATGGTTGTAATTTATGGGTGATAGAAAATGAGTTGGAGGAAAGCTGAGGAACACTAGGGGGTATCTAGCAAATCTTAGGGAACAGACACTGTGGTGGCAGATGAAATTTTGCAGATAACAAATCCAAGTAAAAACTTCTGAATACATGATTTGACCTAATTGCATGTTGCTGAATATTAAATTAATTACATTGGCAAGTTAGGCTTTTGTCTGCCTCTAGAAAAAAAAAAAACCCACAAAAAGAAGGTGAAATTAATAAAAACTTTTATAAAACAATGACAGTATTTTTTAGTTAGTAGTTAGTACTTGTTTATAATGTGTTGTTTATAACAGGAATTGTTTTGTTGTGAATCACTCTTAAGAAAATAGAATAAAAAGAGAAAAGGAGTGCAGAAGTGCTTTCTGGCATTGGAAGGAATTTCTTGTGTCAAGGTACTGAAAGAAATAAAACCAGCATAGTTAAGTTAGAGATGAGCAGTCAGTGGGGGGTGTGTGTATAAATAAATAATGCACTTTAACTTACAGCAAGAACAAAGAACTACAGTGAAAGGCAGTAAATGGAGATAACTGATTTAAACAGGGTGGGCGTTTTTTATACAATGCATAATTAACTTTGGGAAGTTGTTGCAAACTAGATATGTTGGTCTAAATGCATAAATTCAAAAAGAAAAACTGACATTTACATGGCTAATTAGAATAGATACAGTAACAGAACTTAGGGTGACTATCCCACCACAGTGATTTAAGGCATAGTTATATGAAAAAAAAGCTCAAGTGTTCTATGGGCAAATTATTCTGTACTTGGGTCTTGTAGTATACCCTTCTTTTCTGTGGTACTGTAGGCACTGTTAGGGCCAAAGGTTACATTAGCTGGACCACAGCTCTCTTGAGTCTGACTTTCCATTTTGATTTTTTTCAGATTTTTCCTTTCTTTCTTTCTTTTTTAGAATTCTTAGTTTTTATGCAACTGCAGTGCAGAGAAAGTATGTAACTCTTCTGTGAATACTCAAGTCTCAAGCTTCTAGTAATTCAAAAGGGAAGAAATGACAAAAAATAAAAAAAAAGGATTTTTTTTGAAGTGCTTATTCACAGAAGAAGATTTATTTCTGAATAACGAAAGTCTCTCAAATATCTAGTGATACATTATTTATGTAATTGAGAGTGTATTCATGGAAGTGCCCTCAAGAAAAACAGATTTTTGAGTCATACCAAATAGTATCTTCAATCAAGGATTCACTACACAGTTATCAAAAGCATGTTCCAGGTTGGAGTGTGTACTTTTATGTATTAACTGACTGTGGGTTATTTTTTTCCTTCACATGAAAACTGACAGTGATTTGGATGAGCCTTAAATCCTGGATAGTGGTCTAGCTTATGTATTCTTCTGAAACAAAGTAAATACATGGAACTTATTCAAGTCCACTAGCTGTTATGAATATATATGCTTCTCCCAGGACAATGAGCACAAGCAGCTACTGCCCATTCATAAATATCTTATTCTTCCTATATGTAATGGGACTCCAAAGACATTCCTGTTCTCATGGCCAGGGCTGCATTTGCAGAGAAACTGCATATATTGTGTAGTGTATAGTTATAGTTTATGACATTTGCTTTTGTTAGGATTTCTTCTGGGTAATCAGCATTTCAGCCACAACTCACTTTATTTGGAAAATGCAATCCCAGTGCAGAAGCATGTGATTTTTTTTTTTTTTTTTTTCTTTTTCTGGGGGGGAAAAGCAGTGAAGTCACAAACAC